>CAFUXE010000616.1:527564-544377 GCA_903364295.1 Serranus cabrilla
CACTTCATTGCAGAAGGTAGGGGAATGTTTTATAGAATAGGACACTTAATAATGGGAGAAAAAATGTTGAGGGATGGCGCGACAGTTTCTCTGCGTGCTGTCACAGAGTGCAGCGTCCTTGAACCTCAAAAGGAAAGAGGAGAGAGAGAAAGAGACAGACGTAAACAGACAGATAGTTTTTGCACAATACAAATGCCTTTGGCTAACAGCAAAATATCTCTTTTTATATACTAAACAAATGCACACCGGCTGGAATTCACAATATTTCTCTGCACAGAGCGCAGGCTGCAGGATGGGGATGGATTGTGTGAGCTCGAGTTGTTGGTGTTTGGCGTGTGAGCTGAATGTTAAACACTTCCTGGGTCATGGGGGGGCCGGCGAAAGCATGTTGAAATTTAATGGTGCCCTCTGACTTGGCTGCAGGTAATGCTGCAGGGGGCCAACATCCTATCCGCACTGCTGAGAGGGAAAATGAAGTGTGCGTGTGTGTGTTTATTTCACTGTACGTCAAGCTTGAACTAGTCTGTGTGTTCTCATGTGTGGTTGTGTTGTCTGCACTCAGGTTTCAGTATTTTCAGTAATGAGTTTACTTCAACCCTCCAGCAAACACACACACACACACATACACACCATATACACAGTACAAACACAACCCTACATACATGTTGTACACTTGTTTTGGAGGGTAAAGGAGGTAAACAAGACTACAGGCCTCCATCACTTGCACCTCACAGAGCTGGATGGCAGTGAGAAAGAAATAAAGCTCTGAACAGAAAGAAATGTGTGTTGGATGTATTTATGAATGGGGAGTAATGTCTAAAACATGATACACAACATTTTTAGTCCATAACATACACGTAGAGCAAAAGAGAAGCTAATTAACTATAAATAAATACTCCCTTAATGACTCTAAATAGAGGATGTTACAGTAGATAATAACCAGTAACTGGAGAACTGATGCCAAGATACTAGAGTATATTGATGAGACAGTATGTAATGATGAGTTTCTAGACATCTGTTAATCTACAAATTGACCTTTGTTTGCTTTAATGAAATCCTTCATGATGAACTCCGCTGCTGCTCTGTGGATTGATTTCTAATAGATATTAGTTACATATTAGCTGCTATTTTTGTGAAAATGTTTATGCTCCTACTGAGAAGTTAGTGCTTCTATTTGTTTAGTGCCACAAAAATCAAGGTGTCATCGCAGTATAAATGACAAGAATTCAAATGGTCATTTAAGTTTATGAACTCCAGCAATTTGATATTTCTCTTCAATAAAGTTTGGGGACAAGAAATGGATAAAAGAAGGACTGGTTAAGATAAATCCAACAGATGTTGAGTTTTCTTTACTTAAAGTTCATAATATAACTCCCTTATATTACCTCGTTTGGACTTTCAGGATCAAATCAAAATACAGATGTCAAACATCCCCTGGACCCTGTTTGCTGGACCTTGTTCTGGGGAAAAGATGTGGTCTTGGTGTGGATTAAAGTTGAGTTTGAGTTTTAATATGACATTTTCGAACAATTACAGGACGTTCCAGCAGGCAGGCGTCATTGGTGGCATCAGTGCAATGGGAAACCTAAACTAACCAGATGAAATGTATAAAACATTGACCTTGGTTCAGACTTTCAGGTGAAAAGGCTCCAAGTTAAGGTCCAGACACACTGTGTCCTAAAATTGCTTTTGATTTTCTTCATTTTTTCCAGCTCGCTGATATTGTAGCCTGTTCTGAGCCCCCGGTGGGCGCTGACCCAACAGAACCTCACTCGCTGTAAGACTTTCATCAATCCCTTCGTTTGAATATCACCCCAGACTGCAATTGATCAAAAAAAATCCAAACAGACTTTTGAAGTTTTATTGCTTGTATTCCCACTCGACAACAATCTCAATCCAATAATTTCTTGCTGAGGCTTTTTCAAAAAATGATACCAGGGACGGCAGAAAGAAAGTCTTTAAGATGTTGTACAATTGCAGTGTTTCTTGGAGATAAGGGCCCCAAACCAGAAAGAGACGTTGTTGATGGCTCCCCATGCAGCAGGACTACTGGTATTTCACAAGACAAATTGTTTTCATTAGTCTGGGCCGTAGATCAAAATTTCTGATCGTTAAAATAAAAGCCCCCCAGTTTTATTAAGTCCTATCAGGATATTTAGGACGTTTCTCGGTTTAAACGACGTTTACTGCTGCACAGTTCTACAAGGCGCGCTACAGTGAGAGATAATAAAAAGTTTTCCCTTTCTGCACTGCCGAATTGAAGCCATGTGTTCAATCGATACGAGTTACCCAACTTTTCAAACTGTATTTCTGACTCTCCCATCATTCCTCCCTATAGACAAAATCTCTCTCCACTCTCTGGCTTTCAATCCACACTTTACCTGCCTCCCTGCACACAAACCTGAATTAATCTCCAAAGTCTTTCCCTCATCTCTTTGTGTGTGTGTGTTTTCACGTTTGGGAGAATTGTGTTGCTCGAGAGGATGAGTGTGTGTGTGTGTGTGTGTGCATGTCTCCTCCTTTCTGCATTAGAGATTCACCAGCTCGACATGATATTGTTCCCCTGCCTGGAGCTCCGGGGCTTCGGGGGGTTTGTGTTTGCATAGCAGAGGCTGTACTTTCACTCATGTAGCCCCCACGGGGACTTTCTTTGACACTGTCAGCCCTTTGAACTCGCTGTGACATCAAGCATCAGGTCACTTGTATACAACCTCGGCACAAAGAGAACTCGCACTAATTGGCCCTCGTGCACCTGAGAGACAGTTGGGACATCAAAGTGCTGCGCCGCCCAGTTGATAACAGCTTTGATGGGGTGACTTTGAGACTGTACATTTGTGGTTTGTACACTAAAGCGCCGAGCGGCACGTTGGGTGTTAGCTGTGCTTCGCCGTTTGTGTGATCTCGGGGAGGAATTAGTTATTTCGCTGTTCCACTTGCACGCCATTTTGCGTGCCATTACCAGGCGCCCTGCTGGGAGCCTTTAATTAGCCTCAAGGAAAGTTTTCATTAAGAACAGACAGGAGTCCAAAGTGGAGTTATGGCACCGTCTAAATTATGCTACTTCCTCATTTTGTCTTGTTTCCTCTCCAGTTCTTAATAAATGATTTCTTGTAAATATATATTTCATAAATTCTAAAACACACTTAAATCAAAGAAAATGACCCCTAGCTTGTTAGAAAAAGTGTGAAAAATCAATTTAGCTCACAGCTCAGAGCGGCCACGTAGGATCTTATTTTGCCCTCCAGACTCACGGACGTCTGCTGTGTCTTTGTGTGACCCTTCATCCTCTGGAAGGTGGACAGGTGGCGGCTACTGGTGGGCCTGGAGGGCCCTGTCAACCCCATACAGTCCAGCAGCTGACCGAAGAGAAAGAGAAAGAGAGAGAGGGCGGGAGGAGTGAAGGAGAGACAAAAGAGATCTGAAAATAGAAAGAAACTCGAGGAGAAGTGACAGAGCTGCAGAGAACTAAACCTCAGAGCCCCGTGTCCGAGTCTGAGCGAGCTCTGTGCTGCTGTCATGGCTTCAACAGGAGGCTACGTCCCCTCTTGACTCCAACAGGCGTTGCAAAGCGATTGGTTTCGGTCCAGTATAATGGCGAGCTATGAATGCTGAGTGTGACTGCGGGGGACCATTAGAGCCACAATGGCCGACAAGACACTAAGCACTCCCCAGAGGTCTGAGGGGCCCTTTCATGCCTATCCCGGGGCTGGGAGGGCTGCTGGGAGCTGGTGGCCAGCTGGTTCTTTGGCCCCCGTGCAGCCTAATGCCATCAGCACTTTCCGTCGGCTTTGAGCTGCCGGCCGTATGGAGACACAGGGGTGCAAGGTCTGTGGGACACATGTGGGCACACACACACACACACACACACACACATGGCGGCACCTGTTTTTAGTATTAACCAGAGCAGTGCTAAGTGATCCTGATGCTGCAGCCTTGCCTACCAAGGATAGTGAAAGAAAGAAAGACAGAGCAGATGGGTAAATTTGTATGTGTAGACATTTTTATTTTACAATGTCTCTTCAGCTTTCTTTGATCTTCAAAGTCTGAAATCCACTTCACTCAAATCTTACCTTGGTGGGGCTGAAAAGATGTATTTTCTAGTGTGGTGAAACTCTCATGGATGCATAGAACATTTTTTATTCAATGTAATCACTCAACAAGGCATCGCAAAGTCGAGAGAAGATGTGGAATTTCTGTAATCCGGACGTGGATTTGTGAATAACGTGAATCCCACAACACAGATGACATAAATATGCAGTATTTGTGTATTTGCATATTCCTGTGTGTTAAAATATGTAATTTAAGCAGAAATTTGCCTAATGCTTTGTCGCAAAAGTCTATCAGCAGTGAGATACTGATATATCCGAACTCCACTAAGAAAACAAACATTTTAAAGTTTGTTTGCTTATCTGTCTCACAGAATTTATGACTAGGAATATATTCGGACTTTTTAGACATCAGCATCATGATAGATATTAAATGCAATGAAATCACATACATTAATGTGTTTTATTTGGATTTACTGTGCTGGAGTAGCAGCGTAACGGCAGTGAGGTGTACTTTAGTGTTCATGCCTCCTGTGTTTTCACTTCTTAGTGAATATCAGAGCTGGTTTATAGACCAGAGAGGGCCAGTGCCACCAACAAATCCTGTATTTGAATGAGCAAATTAATAAGCCTGCCTGTGTGTTGTCTTCAGAGCAACATATAGAAAAAAAGAGGCTGTGATGCAAATGCTGTCACACCAAATTCAAGTCTTTTTGGAAAGCTGCTGTGGCTGCCTCCTCTCTTCCTCCCTCTCAGGTCTAAATAGCTCGCTACTGCAGGCAGAAAACTTGTTTTGTCGACAGCCTGTTTGAAAGGCAAGCGTAATAAAAGGTTTTTCTTTTTGTGCCGGGTAGTGGCAATTTCATAGAGTCTTTTCAGAGCTGAAAGAGGGCGAGAGAAAGAAAAGTTTTACTAATTGACGTGGTAGCAGAAATTCAGCCCGCCATCTCAACTCGCCGTAATGAAAAGCCTATTAAGGAACGTTTTGTCAATTCCTCTTTTTAGCGGTGACTCATTTGTGTCTTATTTATTTCCTCTGCTTGCATGTTTTGCTGGCGCTGCACACAATGACAAATTAAAGCTTTAGTTTCATGGCAATGACATGGAAGATCTGGAGCTTTATTGTGGGCTTTGAAAGAACGCCGGGGAAGTCAACTCTTGCATTCTTGTCCTTGCTTCACTGGCTCAATTTTGTTCCAATGCATTAAAAAACCCATTGATTGCTTACTGAAGGTTTTTGCATGAGCTCGCGCTTTATTTAGAAAACACATCTTTAATGAATCACAGACAAAAATTAAATGATACGACTCAAGGTGTCAATGCAATGAATCTTATTTACAGATACGCCAAACCAAACTAGTAATCTTTTGACAAGTAATTAAAATAAGTCTTTTGAGGTAAATAAAGGCTTACATTTATTCCGATTTTTTCAGGAATAATTGCAGTCGTACACAGCAAGACAAAGCAATCAATGCTTTACACAATCATGTCTATACATGATGAAAAGTGTTAGCCTACATGTTGCCAATTCTTATGCAAATCTGGCTTAAAAAAAGAGAGTAATTTAGATTCGAAATGTGTGAAAAATGTTTCTTTGCAGTTTACTTGAAATGGTATCTTATTCCATTTACTTCACCCGATTGACAAGTATTATTTAACCCCACCGTTCTGCTGGAAAGAGCTTTTATAGTGGCGTTTCTTTGAGCCTGCCTCTATGCCTTCATCTACATTGTGAAATCCATCCACTCTGAATAACACCTCCATACAAATTTCCCTGCAATGAAATTGATGCCTTGCTCCCCTCAAACATATGATCAATTACCTGTGAAAAACGGTTAGATATTCACAGGTCTTGAGTACACAAAATGGCTTCTCAGTGTAATGCATTATCGGGGTGAGCATTATGTTTTATAAAAAAAAAGAAAGAAAGATAATACCTGAGTTAGATCAGAGCAGGAAGCTTGATACATGTGACAGAGAGAGCCTCGGCAGGCAGAACTATCTGACAGAGGTCAGCTGATGTCGAGGTACATCAGTTTTATGAACCTTCACCCCCCTCACGAGCTCGCTGCCACTCATGTGTTAAATGGGTCTTGTAGACAGAAGAGAATGCCTTTGTGCTGAAATAAATGGAGGGGAGAGAATGGGGTTAAGACGACTCCTTTGAGGTGCATCAACGTACATCTGCTCATCTCTCTTTTTCTCCCTCTTCTTAAAGGGGACATATCGTGCTCATTTTTAGGTTCACACTTGTACTTTATGTTTCTATGAGAAACATGTTTACATTCTTTCATTCTTAAAAAAACAATTTTTTTATTTCTCATACTCTGCCTGAATATTCCTGTATTCATCCTCAGTCTGAAATGCTCTGTTTTAGCGCCTGTCTCTTTAAGCCCAGTCTGCTCTAATAGGTTAGCATTGTAGAAGTTATGCCTTGTTAATGTTCTTAAAAGGTCTTTTTTTAACCCAAACCATGAAACATTTTGGTGCCTAAGGCTGTATACTGTGATTTAAACCTGAAAAAGACAAACAAAACAGAAAGTAATAAGTAAACTAAATCAAAACTTTTTGGTTTCCCATGTATTGTAAACCCCAGTTTCCTGGGTGAAGGATCTTTGTTTCACTCATTCATTGACCACAAGTGCCTGCGTGTACTTTGTTGCTCTTTATACTGCTGCTACTAAAGCTTTGGCAGAATGCTTTCTGTTAGAAAAACATATCTCCCATGTTGTCAAGCTGCTGGTGGACATTATAGACTGTATGAAGAATGGACGACCAGTCTTTACTTTCTCCCTTTGTACAAAAGTGAAGCCAAATGTCAAATGTCTGCCGGCTCGTTTAGAGCCAGAGTCTGCAGTAGTAGTAGTAGAGGCACCAAGGCCCAAACACCCCTCTAACCCAATCAGAACACTTGGCCAGTTGTCAGTCATGATGTTACACCGCTTTTTAAAGCATCAACTAACCAATTAAAACCAAACTTATCAGAAAAATGATTACCAGCCAGCCTTCTGCTAGCTGGCTAGCTAGTTAGCTTGCTAATTCTTCCAAGTTTTCATTCTACATGGACGGCTTTTTTAGCGGCGGCTGCACTCTACTTTGTTGATGATCTAGCTAGCAGATAACTATGAAGATGTCTGTTAAAAATGACAGTGGATCGCAAACGACTGCGTCGTTCTCCTCCCAGCGAAGTTGTCTGCCAGCAGTGGGCGGTGAGGCTGAGATGGCTTGTTGTGCTGATCCTTTTTCATTTGTGGTCTGATAAACGGTACATTTTTTAAAACAGCAGTCAAGGCCTTTGCCCCAGAGGCCAACGGCAGATAATCACTGTGGTGCCCTTTGCAAAGGAGAAGGAACATTTAAAGCTGGTGGCTTGTTGATTTTAGAATCGGCTGCAGGAATGTTTGCCGACTCTGTGGCTGTTACCAAATCCAGTTTGAGCAGCCAGAGCATCCGGAGTGAAGACGCATCTGTAGAAATCCGATCAGAATCGCATTTCAAACCACCTCCAAATGTGGTTTGGATCCAATTTTCAAAAATCACATTTCATGTGAGGTTTTTTGATATCCAAACTTTCAAATATCCATCTGGATAGAATCTGAATATGCCAAAAAAATGATTTGGCATTCTGAACAAGGCCTGGTATCAGTTCGTGGGTTGATCGGCACTAGAGATACTCAAAAATATGTGAAACTTTTTTGTCGATAAGACAACTTGTTTTGTTATTACGCTATGTAAATGACGCTATTTATAGCCTCTTTTATAAGGCACAGTTGCTATGGCCACTTTCTTCTCCTTAAAACTATCTGAGGCGTATTCATGAGACACCGACTCTCAGTAGTTGACAGAAACAGAAAAACATCTTTGACATTAAACATTTTGACACGTGGCAAATGATGAGTTTCTGTATGTGTGTACTGTATTTGTAAAGTATTATTCTGCTGCTCTGAAGGTGCCGAAAAAGGAGATATTTTTTATTTTCTTCCCACTGGAGACGGATCGACCTGAGAGCAGGCTGTTGTGACAGATGTTCAGCTCAGCTAAACAGGGGCTGTAATAACACACTCACAAAGACACACACATATACTGTATGGACACGTGTGTGTGTGTTTCTGAATGTACACACACGAACACAAGCACATGAAAACACACACACACTGCACCCTGAACAAACCCCCTAATTTACTCTCTCTTGCTACCACACACATACACCAACACACACAGACGCACACTGAGAAGAAATTACTTTGAACTTGGTGTCAGGCGGCGTGAATGCAGCTGGGAGCAACGGGGTCATGAAGCTCTTTGAGAGGTGAGATGAGGTCCGGCCTTTCCTCCGCTGTCTGCCTCCGCTCTGATGTGCTGATGGTTGACGGGGGTCGGAGGGAAGTGGGGCGGGGGTTGCGGTACACGTTAGAGCGCCGGGCCGGGCCATAAGGCTCTCTTTGTTGCGGGAGGCACTTTGCCACTGCTGAAGACTTTGATGCAGTCCACATTCAGGGTCGCACAGTTTCCACTGACCCCGGCTCACATCAGACAGCGGCAGCTTTGGCATCGTCACGCCTCAAAATCAGAATTATTTTCACTAACTAAAGGAGGGTAAAATGAGGAAAGGAAATGATCAGGGGAGACATGGTTGTTTCAGGTCAATTTGGAGATTTTTGGCTATTTTGCTGCCATAACATGTTTTCTTTCAGACTAGAGGAAGAAATAATACAAAGAATGTTTTGTCTTTTTGCATCTGTAGATTCACCAAAAGTTAGTATTAGATAATGTCTCAGCTGCACATTCAAACACACATTTAGAAAATTTCATAAAATGTTCATAAACTAGTACAAAAAATAATTATCTTAATGTTAAGTAATCCAGAATTCCCAGTAAAATTCTTTGACTCTAACAAGGATTTTGAATCCGTCTTTACACAATGCTCAGATTTCTGTTTATTTATTCAAACATAACATTACAAAAAGAAAAAATAATTTTCTTAATGTAAGTAATCAACTGGGAAAGTTTATTTGTAATATCTATTAGTAAAGACTTTTACCCCATTCAGTGGCAACGTCTGTAAATCATGCATCACCACTGAACGTCAGCCGAGTAATAATCATCATCCTGGCTAATGATTCCTTGATCAGGAATATTCTTGAGTAATATTGAAGCAATTCCTCTAAGTGACAACATGTAATGAGGAGAGATGCAGCTGCCTCGTGTGTCGATGACACAGTGATGAGAGCAAAAAGCTTTTCTGCGACTTTCTATGAATTAACAAAGACTTTTAATTAAAGAACTATAACAAACAAAAACACAATCAAACTGATGACTTAATTGATTCTAACTGTGAGAAGTTAGGGCGTTTCATTCCGGGCCCGGTTAGCAGAGCTGGAACCGCTGCCAAGATGTTTAATCATGTTTAATAAACTGCAGCAGACAAGACTGCATCTAATCTATTAATAGGCCCACATCATTACATTGTGATTTGCATCTGGAAAGGGTCCAACTGTGGACACACTCCCACTGAGCTGAGCTGAAAGCAGAATGCAAACAGCCTTATCTCATACACTAGTGGTACGTTACCTACCAGGGGATGGGAATGTGATTAAAAATCGCAGACTTTTCCTAATGCATTATCTAGTGTAAGAATAGCGTTTTAAAATAAACCCACATTGGCTCCGTTGATGCATATGCAAAACTGTAAGCATGCAAAAAACTGATTTCATAGAACAATGTTGTCGAATAAAAACACAAGGCTGAAGATTAGCTGGGGCAAAACAAAAGGAGCGTCAATAAAAAGCGAGCATATGTGTTCATCGGCAAACCCCTAAACGCCTCACACACACACACACACACGCACGCACACACCCTGATTAATTGTATTCTTCATTCATTGTGAGGCGGCCTGCTGCTAATTAGCTTAGGCATGGTTTTGCTTATTGTATTTATTTAATTTCTTCATGGGCTGCACCAAAATAAGGTGTAATTTGGAATGAGAAAAGGGCCATTTCTTGCCATGGTTTGTACACACAAAGGGCTGGAAGTGCTGGAGCTGATTGCTGTTACTACGACGACTCTTTCTTTCTGCGCCAAATGTAAAACAAAACCTAACAACATCCCTTTGGTGCTTCTTGGCACCGAGACAAAACTGTAAATCTAATGAACAGATTATGTTTACAGTTCTACTTTCAGTGTTTCTTGGATTCATTTCAACAAAGTTTTATTTTAAGGTTCATCTCGATATTATTTAGCAATATCTTTGTATTGTTGGACTTTCCTCAGTCAACAGCAAATATTGGTAACCCTAGACCATGGACCAATCACTGTTGCAGCCATTGCAGCTTTTCTGGGAACTAATGTCATCACACATGAATACACTTGAGTTTATTGAATCCACGATAGTCTCAGCTTTCCAGTTTATGGAATTCCAAGACTGTTTAATGTGCAAAATTATTCAAATACACCGCCCTTAGTGTGGGCAAAAACACATTCGGACTGCATTAGAAAAACTGCATGGTTTTTGCCCTGAACTGCATTGAGTTAATATAAAGAGGGCGTGTCTGTAAAGGGAGGCTCCTACCCGTAGAAGGTCGAGATCAAGGGACCTTTGTGAATATAACCATGTCAGTTTTTTTCCTCACCAAAAATGGTCCTTTGAATGGTCGATGTGAAGCGTCTTTGAGAATCACGAAAAGCGCTATACAAATTGAATATATTATTATTAATATTTACGACCCTCTCCAGGATACCAGTATTTCACTATAGTCTTAAAAGGGAGCTCACTACTCAGCATCTTACAGGCTGACCAGAAGCCTCCAGGCTTAATGTTAAAGAGCTACTTAGTCAGAACTGAAGTGAAACACTTTAATCGGAAAGCATCTCAACTTGAACTCAAAAACTTCTATGCAAATTGTGCATTTCTATTAATTTTGTATAACTGCTAAGCCTTGAAACTTTGATAGTGAATTATGCAATCTTTTTTTGTGTTTATCTTTTTATCCTCTTCCTTTTGAATTTGCCTGTTGATCTTGAACAGAAAAGCGATCCACATAAGTCATTTTGTCTTTTCTTTTCTAACCTTTCCTGCACACCGTGTACCTCGGCTCATACCAGTGTTTAATAATCAGCTGTACGGAAGTAGTTTCATTCTGAGGCAACATCAGGCTTGACTTAAGCATTGCTTAAGTTTGTAGAACAAAATGAAACAAATAAATACATAAATATAGGTATTATTTATTATTAAAATAAGTTGTGCACGAGCAACTTTGTAGAAAATCTTCCAAAGTGCAATTCCCTTAAAAAATGGGAATTACAAGTCAAGTCAAAACCTTTTAAATGCAGCATAAATTGGTCAAAACTTAAAATGCAGCATGTAATGTATGTAGTGCATAAACACAGAATTAATTGACTAGATCAGACACCCATATCAGAGTCACTATCGGCCCGACATCCAATATCTGTTAAGAGTATGTGTGCATCACTAGTATATGTTCAAAGAAACTAAGACTAAACTAAAACTACATATTTTAGAGGAAAGATATTGCAGGCCTCTTTGGAGCTGCATGAATTTAAAACAGCGGTAGGTACAGCTTGTATCTGTTCCAGAAGATGGAACATTTTCTTGGAAAATCGCTCCTTAAAAGTTGTCTCTCTGGCTGAAGTTGACAGTTTTGCAGAATCAAGAGAAGACACTTTCAGGTGATTGGGCTTCCAGCTGGGTTTGGCTGAAAACACATTCCATATGTATTGAGTATTATAATGGAGAGAAGTCTAAGCTGCTCCTTTTTCTGCCAGATTGCAGACTTCAGACACGAAATCCCTGTTGAGACTTTGCATCTGCGTGCATGTGTGTTCGTTTGTGCGCGTTTCTTTGTCGACCATATGTATATATAAAGTGTGCAAGCGTGTTTGTGAGCGCTGTATGCTTATAGATGTTTGTTGATGTCTAAATGTACATAGATGTATCAGACGAGGGCACTGAATCGTCTCCGTGGAACATCTAATCAGGAGCCATTTTTCCAGCCATGCTCACATCCTGCTGCAAGCAAGCAACAGATGGCAGGACTGTGCGCTGTGGCCGATTTAGTCCAGTCGTGTTTGCTAGGAAGTAATTGTGTTTTAACCTGGAGAGAAACTGAATATTACAGCCATGCAGGCAAACAAATTATAGTCACCTCGCTGGCCGGCAGATGACTCTATTTGTCTCATGTCCAGATGGAGTTCGAAGAAAATAAATTGGCCTGTGATGCTGCATGGACTGGATGCACTTGTGTGTGCAATGTGTTTGTGTGCATCTGACTGTTTGCTTGCCCGACTCTTTGTCTTTCTTCCTACCTGTCTGTCTACCTGTTTATCTCAACAGCTGCCTGTCTGCTTCCTCATATATCAGCCTGTCTGTTTTTTGTATTGTGGCAGATGTTTCGATGCTGCAGGTCTTTACATCAGAAAAGGCAGCCGAGGGAAAAAAAACCTGCTCAAGTGGATTAGAGCGTCCGTACGTTCACCTTCGCATTGTGCCACAGATTGTCTTTTGATGCCACACACCGCCCCGGGGGGACATAAAAACCTCCTAGAGATTGGTATGGTTTCAAGATAAGCATTCATTAGCATGAACATCAACAAAAGATCTGCCACGCTGATCTCTCCACAAATTAAGTCACTTTTTCTATTTCACGTCTCCCTGATTTTCAACACTCGCTGTTTATATAAAACATTCTTGAATGAAGTGTTCATTCACTGTCAATGCCAGTGCCTTGTGCCAACTGTGTGCATCAGAAAATCCCCTGCAATCTTTGTTTTGGCTAGTGCGAGGCAGCAAGTGATTACCCAGAGTGCTTTCGGAAGTTAATGTTCATGGTCTGCACAGCGGGATTCTAGGAGTGATGACAGAGGAAGTGCCTGAGGGCGAGCGTCTCTTCGCTGCCATCTCACTTTCACTGTTTCTGACAACGCGTTTACCCCAACAGATGGCTCCAATGCTCAAACACAGACACTGTGAGGCTATGAGGAACTGCGTGGGCTGAAACAACACAAAGATGTGCAGAAAATCCAAAACCAACTAGTGTGAATTAATGTAGAATTGACTAATGGGATCACTAGTCAGTAATGTGTTGATATAGTCGAAAGGCTCTGTAATGCTTACTTTAACATGAACTCACCCACAGTCTCTGTTTTATTATCTCATCAGCTTTTGTCCTCTGTGACTTTGTTTTTTCACGTTTTAAAATAGCTGCTTTGAAATAGAACAGCAAAAAGAAATGCAGGAAATAAGAACTTTAAGGAATGGTTCATATTTTCACCGTTGGCCCGACAGTCACTAAAGCAGCAAATGTTGTGCAGGTAAAAGTGTCTTCATAGAAGATCATAAGGTATAGGAAGAATGTGTGTATATAGGGAATATGACTCGGCGACATCTTGGTCCCAAACTGCAGCTCATTCTACCGAGTGATGCCTGAAATGTTTTCTTTGCATATCAAAGAACAACACTTCAGCTCTGCCTTCAGCCGCTGAAATGACACACAGCACGTCTTCAGAGTGTGACTTACTGAGTAGTTCAGTGGGATGGAGGAGAGTGTGATCCAGAATACACAATAGTTTGGGCTGCAGTAACTTGTTCCTAAAGGTGCTGTAAACAACATTCAGAGTGAATCTACGAATGGTTCAGTCACGTATGGATGTTTAGTCAGAACGTGAGCATCACTGGGGACTCACATGAGCTATATAAATGTTCTGAATGCTGTTTACAGGCCCTTTAAAGACAAGACTGTTTGGAATATTGCCCAAAGTATCTGCACGTTTCCAAAGGTGAAAGGCGACTAAATAGTGCAAAACAATTCCACATCAGAAACTTCTTTTATTTTGCCATGCAGGGTTTATTTTTCCAGCTGATTCTGTAAATCTTGGATGCCAATAAAAACAAGCACATCAGTAAACTTTTGTTAACGCAATCGAGATTTTCATAATTCTGTTCATACGGTCACATAACAATATGAATATTTGTCCATTTGGTCTCACAATTTATAGCAGTTTTAGCTAATTAAATTACTTTTCACAGATCTAATAATTGTAGTTGGACCCCTAGAGTAGATAAACATATTTAGAATCTGTTAAGTCATGAATGATGAATGAATGAGTAGTGAAGCTCAGCATTTAACTTCCCTGCACATATCACACACTTTCACATGCTACAAAATATGTCTATATCTGAAAAATGCACTTATCTTCATCTAATTTGTTTTTGTTGATATGTTTTTTTCAAAACCACTTAGGAAGTGATGTCCTCAAATGGGCACACTTTTTATATGTGTCCCCCAAAGTATCCCTAAGCCAGTGTGTGTGTGTGAGTGTGTCTTGTGTGGGTGAATGACCGCAGCAGAGTGTGAGGTGAATGTCACACCCATCAAAGTGCACAGGTAATGATGCACTGTAGCTGGCATCGCTACAAGCCGATAACCTGGATGTCCACTTACCTGCCCACACACATACACATATGCTCTCACACACACACTCACACACACACAAGTCCCTCGGGCTGCCTTTCACACTAACCTCGCATCCTTTCACAGGGCGCAGTGGAGCGTACTGGTGTGACTCTACTCTGGGGCTCTGCTGGCTGCAGAGAGAGGTGGTGGGTGGTGGGGGTGTTAAAGGTTAGGGCCTGCACATGCACAAGCACGGGAAGGATAATAATCGCCCACTGGCATTTGTGTTTAGTTAGACATACTCTTATTTAGGAGTTTGATTCCAGCATGCGTGTTTTTTTTTATGTACATGAAGATTTATTATTCAAAATACACTGAGTAGTTTTCATGCCCAGGTAAATACAGATACAGTGTTGCAACAGAATTTAACATGACAAGAAAGAATTTAAGACTCAATTACTTTACAACTTTTTTCCCTTTTTATCTTGACATACCTTGATCAAAAAGAAGCTATATATGATGATTGATTCAGACATTATATTATATAGAGATGGTAACTGTCCTATGAGCACATCTTAATTCTTTTATATATCATAAAATAATGAAATTGTAATCTGATGACAAGCTCGTTAAGCTGGGATTTGAGTACTGACAAGAACTGTGATATTAAACATTTTATTTATTGGTATCATGCAAATAATACACATATGATAATATCAATATCCATTAAGGGTTTATTGTTTATTTTTGTAAGCTTTTGTACAGTAATGATTACAGACTCTCTGTGCTTGTATATTAAGTGTTTTTTAATTTGCCAAAACAGAAACAAAACATGAAATAAATAAGGTTAAGGTGATTTTGACTGATAGAATATTACATCTTACACACACACACACACACACACACGCAAATGTGATATACATACACATATTTTTCATCATCATCAAGTACATTCGTCCCATCCATGTCCACTGAACATAACATTAATGTATTCTTTAGTTCTTATACTCCAGATTTATAGTATCACAGATTGATCATGATTTAATCACTCTGAATTTAATAAAACATGATTCATGTTACATGTCTCTGCACAGTGACACGCAAGCAGGCGTGGGAATAATCAAACACTTTATCAGTGCAAAGGATGGATATGCATTTAAATGCTGCAGCATGACGGATATGCAGCATGTATGTTCATAGATAAATCCTATCTGCAGTTTACAGGATACAGAAGCATGTGTAAACTTTTATCACTTCACACGGTGAAATTACTGAAAAAAGTCCACCACCAGAGAAGATGTCAGGGCTGCAGAATGAAAAAAAAAAAAAATCATTAATCTTGGAAATAAAGGAAAAGAAAGGAGCAGTACCCTACATACCACACAGCAAGTGGACATTCATGCTTTGCCTGTAATTATTCTCCCGTTTCCTCTCGCTGTGTGTGGCTATCACAGAAGGGTCAGTGGCAGCTGTAATTACTATACCTCAGCTCTTTGTTCTCTGCACCATTTTAGATCATTATTTTTACTTTCTTTGGTGGAACTGTTCACATCTCCATGGTTATCTGCACCGCAGGGTTGCATTACATTACATATTGTGTTGCGTGGAAGTAGTGACAAATAAAAACAAAGATTTACTTTATGAACTAATACTATGCAGTGTGTTATTGCACACATATATGCTTCAAAATACATGCACTGAAAGATAAATATTTATGAACATAATAAGAGTATATTTCAGTATGCATGACAGTTTCAAACACGAGATGTTTTCTTCTGCTGTGGTCAAATTCATGTTCTATTAGCCTCCTCATTGCCGCTTCTAGCATGACTAAATGAGCCTCCGTATTGGTTAACTGGGCTGAAAACATTCCCCATTAAGGTAAACAAGATTGTACTTTCTGCTATCTCCCACATGACTCTGCCCCTAACCAAATTAAGACACTCATTTGCATAAGCGAGATGGATGAGATAGGAGGAAAACACTTTTCTCTCTGGAAAATAAGTGCACTGTTAGACGAAGTGGGAATCTCAGATGAGATGTCGCAGCCTATTAGAGCGGCCATGCTTCATCATTTTTTCATACAACGTATCGCCGTAATAACTTTTAAGTGTTGGGGGCTGTTGATAAAAAGCTCTGACTGATAAAATAGCAGAAAGTGTGATTGTAAAAATGCAAGTTGGGAGAGTGCATTTTCTTTCATAATGGATTGTCGGGGAACAAACCGGAGTGGTGTGCAGCACTTTCTTTCACTGCAAAATTACATTATCCATGAATATTGCAGTAATTACATACGTATGAATAATGCATTTTGCAAATGTTTCTCTTACCTTAATTTAGATTCACAAATAGAGTTCC
>CAFUXE010000616.1:546772-561848 GCA_903364295.1 Serranus cabrilla
TTATTTATACTTTATTTTAAAATTATCATAATTTGACTGATAGTAAACTATAACATTATTTAGCAACTTATTTTATTTTTATTTATACTTTTTTTTGATTATCAGCAATTGACTGATAGTGAAGATATAGTAATATATAACACTTTATTTTATTTTGATTTATTCTTTATTTAAATGATCATTATACTGAACATATAGCCATGATTTTTTATGCAGCTCTGTATTTTATTTTTTATATATTTGTCTAATCTATCTTTCTCATTATACACTATATTTAATATTCTTTGCATTGTCATATTGGTGCAAAATTGGTACAGTCCACAGAGAAAAGTGCTATTTTTATTCCAGCTCAAGTATTCATTGTATTTGCCGTTATATCGATAATCTGTGAGTTTCATCCCACTTAAATCATTGTCAGTGTCTGTCGCTAAATCCCATCTCAGTCGAGATGTCGTTGCTTTGAACTGAGTGGGTTTCAAGTCTATAGGCTGCAGTGACAATCTACCTTCAGGCCATTAAAGGTCGCACAGGCAGCCACAGAATCAATAATCACCATAAAGCTGGCAGTTAAAGTTAAAGAACATACTTTTGAAACAAGCTTCAGCCGAGAAAAGATATTAAATGAAAATAAAGATGATGATCCCGTGCACCTAATGTGACACAGGTAGCATTACTGCAGCACTTTAGCTCTGAGAGCATCAAGGCATCGGCGTATAATCAATAGTAAGTCACTTATCGACACCGCCGCCGTCAAACTAAGTGCTTTTTTTGTGTTTTCTTTTATTAGCTTGTGGTAACTTTTGGTACTGGAGGCTATAGAGCATGCAGAAACTGAAATGTAAAATGCAGTGGATAAAAAAAAAAAAAGCAGCAACAGGGAGCTGATTGCAGTCTGTGCAGCCTACCTTCACCCATCCTCTGCTCCTCTCCTTCATGGTAATGAGGCGATGAATGGCAGCATGTCTACAGGCAGGGGAAGCAGACGCGCCATGCAGCTGTGGACTCCTACGCATGAGACACACACTTTCCTTCCCATCCCTCAGGCTCCCACCTGAGGGCCTGGTGCTTAAATGACAGAGGGGTGGAGGTGGGTAGGATGGATTGGTAGACACTCTGATATCCTACGGTGGTGGCAGGAAGGGAGAGGAAAAGGAGGAAAAGGAGGAGGCGTCGTGACCCGTGCGATGGAGATAATGTGTTGTTGCCTCACGTTCTTTTGTCCTTTTTATTGGGTAATAAAACAATATATGCTCCATATTCTGTCTGCAGCGTGTCCATAGATGCATGATTATTGTAAATGCATGTTTGTGTAAAGCAGTGAGAGGAAGCTGGATCCTGCCCACTGAGCCAGCATGCTGTTTCCTAATAAGACAGCGTGGTCCTATTTACCTTACTCCTGGACCAATTAAGTTGATGGATGCTATCAGAACTTTAATTCAATTGAGAGAAAAAATTCACAAGACCTGCAAAGAGTGGAGGAAAGTTTCTTTCCTTCATCTTCACGTCAATCGTCATTATATCCAGCTATTACTTTTAATTGTTTTCTGTAGTGACAAAGTGCTTCATGTTAAACCTGGTGAAGATACTGGCGTGATTATTGCTTTGATCCTCCACTTCAAACTAGGAATGTCTACTCCTTCCTCACGTCGGGCTTTATACAACACTGAAAGTAGAACATGGAGATGCATTGTGCTATAGCTGCTCTGCCACGCAGCAGGAACCCTGTCACTTTCCTTTGTGTTTTTTATGGTTAGGCGGACAATTAAGGTTTCAGTGGGTAGCCAGCAGACAATTACTATAAGGTGCATGTGCTGCAGAAAGAAACAATACGGTGGTTCGAAAAGTTGGAATGAAGAGAAAAAGAGGCTCAGAGCTGGAGCAAGAACATGACTTAAATATACACTTCAGATTATTGTAAAGTGGGACTGTATGAGGTGCTTATCCATAGTCAGTGAATTACATGCAGGAGATTATAATTGGCATGCCAACAGTTTGAGTAAGCTTGCAGAAGAACAAGCACGGAAGTTATTCAATGTGCTGCTGTGACAATACATGTCATAGCCCTAGCAAAAACATCAACAACATCAGTTTGTGTTTGATATAGTTTTTAATATTTCTATAGTTTTACGTTGGTGTAAGACAGCTGATTCCAATGGGGATTTGTAGCCAATATATATGATGTCTTGAAAGCCACCAGACTCCATTGACAAAAACAGTATTTTTATCTCCTTGAACACGGGTGTTGCGAGTCTACAACTGCCTCAATCAGTTAGTTTGTTTGTATTGTTGTATGACTTTGGTGAATCTGAACTAACCCTCTAAAACACCAAAGTCACAGTAAACTAAGAGCAACTCCTGTGTTCAAGGAGGTAAAATGACTGTTTTTGTCAAACCAGTCTGGAGACTTTATATAAAGGCTTCAGTACGCCGGCCTGCTTCTCCAACTGGAGGCGTAACATACTAACATACTAACTATGGATAAGTTCCTCATACGACCCCGCTTAAATAAACCCGAACTATCCCTTTAATGACTGCAGAACTCACAAGGAACTCCAATGTTTAAGCTCCGATCTTTCCCGAAGTTGAAAATTGTTTAACCGGTGGTGAACTCTTTTCCATCTGAATATTTTTATTTATTTAACATGCAATCACTCGCCATTCTCTCTGCCTCCAAACTTCCTGACATGTGTATCATTGCGGTTTGGTTTGGAATGGATAGCTTGTTGTATCTTTCAAATGTCTTACTCCCAAAAGAGAAATTCTCTCCCCACAATCTCACCACAGTTGATAGCTCTGCTCCCAGAACATTGTACCGAGATCAAAAGTGTATCAATCAGCATTCTGCCGTTGTCTCGTTCTCTTGCTCCTGCAGTGAGAGCATGTCTGAGAGGTTACACTTGTCTTGCCCTCTCTAATCCCAGGAGGATCTCAGTATTCTGTGTGTTTTTTTGCGGGCTTGATCTATGCAACAGTATCAGCCAGTATGCAAGTCAACATCTAGAGGAGAAACCCTTTTCAGACGAAAGGAAAGGCAGGAGAGCGAAAAGTTTTTTGGCAGTAAAAACTGGATAAACATTCCCCTGAAGAATGTTCAATTTGCTCAAACCTACGAACAAAATCAGCACGTTGAACAGAACAATCAGTGTAGGATTGAATGTCAAATCTTACTTAATATTTGTTTTTTCAGAGGGTATTGGCATAAAAGCGTTGGGGATGAGATGCTCACTTTTAAGACAAACACTGCATAATCTGTACAACAGGGAGAGAGGGCTGACAAGCAAATCAAAGGAACAGATGGAAACATTACCAGTTCAACAATGAATACATTGATAACAGCTCTGCATGACAAACCTGTCCATCAGAAAGAAAAGTCCTCTCTTAGGTAAATATTGCATCAAAAGATACACCCACTATAAATCAAACATCTCAGGAGGCATCATATTTAATACAAAGCGCTCTTTTTTTGCCCCTCTGTCTACCAGTGAGGCATTAAAAACACAGGATTCTCTGAGGGGAAACCTGTGATCTCAAAGAAATATTTATTTTCTCATGCTGTGAAGCAGTTCATCTGAGATGCTTCAGAAAATTGCTCCTATTCCCCCTTAGTGAGAAATGTCTAAAAGACTGTATACAGCTTTGCTGCCTTTGAAAATGTATCCCCTGTGGGCTTTTTGGCCACTCCTAAATCCCTTAGTTACTTTCATTGTTTGTGTTGGCGTTAATATTTCATAAGGATGTTTCAATATTTATTCATCTTTTTTCTCCACGTAGATAACCGTCTCACTAACTCCCTTGTATCATACATTTTAATGCACTGAGTGATCACGTCCCGCAAGCGGTGTGTGCGAGTTTTTCTACCCCTCCCTCTGTAGTACAAGCATCTTCATTAATAAAACATAATGGATGCCTCTGCCAAGAATCACTCCCTTTCAATAAATATGGCGTACAATGGGCTGGCAGGAAAGCTCTTATCCATTCAAATGAAAATGACATACTGTACGTCTTCTGATGTTGTGATCAAGCCGTCAAAAACATTTACATTTATACTAAAAGTGTTGTGTTATTAAAAAGATTACAAGGTACAAGCAGCATTTTTTTTTCTTATTTCAGTGCCTAAAAATAATGAAACAACCCACTGAATTAGATTAAATAAAATGACTAATAATATGAATATGATGAAAGGATGTTAACCAGTGGTTGAGGTATTGGTATCAATGTTTTTTTCCCTACTCCATTACAAATGAAGTCCTGTAATAAAAATGTAAAAAATAAATACATAAATAAGGTTTTTACCTAATGCGAAAGTGCATAAAAGTGTGAAACTATGATTCACTTTAAGAATATCCTGATACTATAATGTGCAAAGTAGCTTTTTCTTTTGTAGCTGTTTAAGGTGGTTAGTTTAAACTACTATATATAAAGTTAAATGTTGTAAAATAACTTGTAACATTAGCTAAAATTTGGTTTTATGGGCCTTTTGGGGCAATGGAAACAAGCCATAAAATCAATATCTGACGTAAGTTGATGTTGCAAACTTGTTAGCCCACAGTAGTTTGAGGGAGGACACAGGGTCGTACCCTTTGTTTGGAAAATTACCAAAATAAAGTAGCAGAGCGAATGCAGGGCAGAGGTGTCAAAGTTCAATATGTTGGTCCAGTGTGCCTCACTCATTGCTACTTTATCTGACTGAAGTTTGTGCAAACTAGAATCTATGAATCTATGAACCATAGCTCTGAAATATCAGTAGCTGATGGATTCAAGGTGCTGTCCATGGTGCTGAAGTATCAGACGGATTCTCTAAACTACTGTTTAAAATGGAGAAACTTAACTGAGTATCAGCATTCATATATTTTTTATTTCTGTCTGCCTGGCAAAAAGTAATGTAAGCCAGAGATTGACTCTTCTTCACTGTTTTTTTTGCACCAACTCCTGAAGGAAATTAGTGACTTTATAGCTGTAAAAAGTTCTGCTACGTTCACAGTTAGGTGCTAACTTTGTTTGTTATCCAGGCAGCGTGCAGCATGTAACAGAAGCCTTCTGTGTCTGAAAATGAGAATGATTGGAGCGATGAAAGAGCCCAGAAAACCAACCCAATCAGCTGAAGGGGAAACTGCTGAGTCGGGTTAAAATGACCTCCGCTCAGTCTCTGGTTCAGTTTGTTTATTTGTTTGTCTGTTTGTCAGCAGGGTTACAGAAAATGAAGCTTGGTGGAATGATGTACTATGGGCCCATTAAAACTTGATTCTGCCTCACAGAAGGATAAACACATTATTTTTTATTTTGGTTAACATTGAGACATGGGGCATGCCTTGGCGGAGGTCTGTGCTCTCCGATCGCCCTCCTGGTTCTCTGTGGGCTCGTTATTATGAGCAACATTTACTTTACATTACTTGAAGACTTTCCACCACAGTTAAATGCAGAATTATATTCTGGTTAAAATGAAAACAATTATAAAAGATCTCCTCTGCTTTGGAAAATAAATCCTAATTGCTTCTGCTTCCACCTGAGCTTGTTTTGAATCTTGAACTGTTTCAGAACAGATATCAAGTTATTGGCTGGAGCAGAAGTTACCTGAGGGCGAGGTGGTTGGCTCGGGGCACAGCCGGGGGACCCAAACACAGCAGGCACTTATTTGCACGTTTGCACATGCTTGAGTTATTTCCCTCTCTTTCAGTAATCCTCCTTTCTCTTTTTGTCTTCCTCATCATTGATCCCGCCATTCGACGATGAATCCCACCAATTATTCATTGTTTTTGTTTTCTGTAAAACACACCTGGCTGCTGGTAAAAATCCACTATTCCCTGTTGTTGAGACATAACACAACACGCATCTTCAATATTTAACTTCCTCTCTTCATACATGGCTTGTTGGAGCTGAATTTTTCATACGTGCTCAAAAGCCTAACAGTGTCTAACACGGGTTTAAATGCAAATATGGCAGAAGTCGAAGTCATGCGATAAATAATTGAAACCTTTTAAAGCCAGAAAAGTGAAGATGTGCCTTCAACACTGGGTTTCACAGGACTGGTCTCCAAAGTACCTTGACGTGAGAAGACTAAAGTGAACATTGTAGGCTTGAATAATGTAATTTAGACAAATTTTAAATTAGGTCTTAATAGGTAAGGAGAAATACCTGCCCTTTCTAAATGAGTGGTTGTCAGCTCCACATAAGAACCCCTTTGATCACGACACTTATTAAATCTTTTAAAAAATCCAGATCACAATGACAGGCATATTGTTAAGAATTAATCCTTTTAATGCCTAAGCACTAATCATGCAGGAAACTTTTGACACAAATGGCTAGTGGAGAGCTGAAAAGGAAGGCTGATTGTAAATTATCTGCGGCTCCTATGGCTTGAATCAAAAAGAGCTCAATCACTGTGTGTAATTGTGCGGCAAGTAGCAGCTCCTGTTTCTATGGCCATTAGTCCGAGAAGTCCACTCTGACCTGCTCCATTCTGTGAGAAACTGAAGTGCGAACATTCAAGGTGAACAGGAGTTTTCTCCAACATGTCAGGAAAGTTTAGACAATCTCAGGGAAGGACGGGCCCTCGGGGCTGCAGGCAGCAGAGTTACCCTGCTGCCTCCTCCAAATAATCAGCTGGAGAGGGATTATTCCAGCCTGCTGTGGTTTCTCTACAGATAAGTGAGGTTGCTATAGAATATATCTATTTATTATTTGCTATTTTTCCATTTTATTCGACCTTTACTTATAACGGATGGTCTCTTGAGATCAAAATCTCTGTTCTTGAACAAACTGGGTGCACAAATATGTTACATAAACCAACACAAACAGACACAGAGATGAGAAAGAAGGACAACTTTACTGCCTATGTAAAGGTGGAAAATATAACATTTTTTACATTAAAACGTTAAAAACCAATGAGACCTACTTTGTTGTGTTGGATACTTATACTATCCTTAGCTTGTATATAAATAATGGATGTAGTCACAGAGATGTCAACCATTGATTTGTGGACTGCCCGTTTGAAGCTTCGAGATGCCATCTTTGTTTTGTTTTAACCAGGAGAGACCATATTTAGGACAGGTGTATCTAAACTGTTAACACTAAAACAAAATGTACATTACTTACCAGAAAATAATTGAAAAGCCGACTCCTTGGAGTGGCCTTTAGTACAATCAAATGCTGAACAAGACTTTTTTAAATGACCAAAATGTTCAGCACTGAAAACACACAGTGAGAGTCTCAAAGAGACGAAAACACAGACCACAAAAAAACAGTTCATGGCCGTTTAGATGTACACAGTGCTGTGGAGATGCATTGTTTTGCTTTTATTTTGATGACAGATCGCCTTTAGCCACCTGTCAATCAAAGGCAGCCACATCCTAAATCATACCCTGACCAATCTGACCATTATTTACACGATTAACATCATATTGTATTGGAGAAGACTTGAACCAAGTTGAGGTAATAAATCAAGGGAGAAGTAGTCCCACTTTGTGTTGAGATAGAACCAACCCCTGCTGGACGTTTTAAAGAATGCAGCCTTCTGCATTCACTCCACTGCTCAGGCTGGGAGGTTACTGCCTGATATTAAATCAAATGTTTTCAACAGTTTTCATATCCAGAGAAGTCTGTTATTTTATTCAGGGACACATCCCATTTCAGTTGTCCGCCTGTCATGCCCACTAAAACTCGCTGTTGTTGCTCTGACTTCCAGAGAAACACGGGATACAACAGATGAAAAAAAAACATCATAGAGTAATTGTAGATCACACATAAAAGCACAAAATTATACTCGTCACAGTAATAAAGCATCGTTTTTCCACTCACTCTCTGGTAGCCCTGAAATTACAACAGTTACATACTGTGTGTTTAAGTCAATAAAAAGTAGCTGACATATCTGAATGAATATTAACATCATTAGTTTAAAAATCTTAAGAAAATGAGTGACATTTGTAACGTTTGTGCAAATGTGTGAAAGGCTCGATGTGTGATTCTATCAGGAGTTATTTTGGATAAAACGGTCTGCAGCAATGTACAATAAAAGAAACATTATTAAAAATGGCCACCGATCTTTTACTCTGTGTGAGTCTATAATTAACCAAAGTTCAAACAAATCAAACTGAGACCCAGTGGAAAAAAAAGGACATTAATATTTCAATTTTTCTCTTATTAATTTAATCACATTTCATATGCTGATTTGAATTGGCCACGCTCCTCCACTCAGAGTTGACTCTAATCCCAATCTAATTACTAATTATACGGTTGGAGGTTGATTGGACCAATCCTCCCAGCCAAGGCCAATTTGACTCCCTCTGATGTCGAGCACCTTTCATGTGCGATGTCTCCCAGGTTTTGAGGACACAGTGTGTGTGTGTGTGTGTGTGTGTGCATGAGTGTGTGTGTGTACATGTCTGTGTTTTAATCAAATCATTATTCAGCACCCTCAGTTAATAACAAATAAAAATGTTTTCCCACTGCTTCTAGCTGACTAAAAGAATGAAACAACAAACTAAAAGATCTGACCCCAGGTCGCTTCTATTAAACCATCTGAAAAGGAATATGCTTCGGTTTAATAGACGCTGCGCAGCTTTCTGCTGATGTATTATCATTTAGTGTTCTGATAATTATGGATACAGAAAACATCTCTCTTCTTCTCATCAAAGATACCTCTAATAATTTAGCAGTTTATAAGAAAGGATAATAAGTCATTAAGAGCCTTGGAAAACATCATTACCTGCTGAGTAAAAGAAAAAATAACAAATTGTGAATATTGTGTGTTACACTGCAGCTAATACTGAGAACAATGAACCTATTTTCAGTGCCGTAAATATATAGATGTTATAATGTGTGTTCCATCCATCCTGTATCTACCAAAAATGTCTTTTTTTCCAAAAATTTTGTTTTTCTAATGATACTTTCACACAGAATGCAAATATTACAAGGTGAGAAATATGCAAATGAGGTTGATTTTTCTGCATATAAAAGCATCCACCTATCATGCTGAGCCGATAGGACGAATTCAAAATGAACGCTATAATGTAGCAGAGAGTTATGAGTTGTGCTTATAGCTATGAGGATTATAAACCAACAACATGAAGCCTCCGTAGTCCAAACCAAGTAGGCAAACGCTCTGTTTTACCTTTCACAATAAAAGTCCTAGACATAAACACTGTGTATTTGTTTACCCGAGTGAACTCTAACTCACTCAGAGCATTTGGGTGAAAAAAAACTCGATAAAATAACTTGTACAACTGTACAACTACGTACCTCAGACAGCCTGCCAGACGCTGCTTTGGGTCAATAGGATCCCAGTAGTCGGTCTTCTCTCTGCATTTCCATTTGAATCTTTTATTGAATAACTGCTGCAACTGTCACAAATTTGCATTGCTGCCAGAATAAATCGTTTTTAAGTAAAATATTCTTGGGCAGGTATTTTAAATGCTCTTGTTGTTTATTCTTCACACACCCAGTGTGTAAAGGTGTCTGCTGAATCCAAGTCTAACACTCTGCTTCTAAAGCTAAACAGGACTGGCTGGATATGTCTGACAACACTGACTGTACTTCAGTCAAGCTGGGCTGCACTTTTACATGCTTTAACTGCTCTGCAATGATTGAAGTTCATTGAATGGAAACAGAAAAACACTGTTACTGTGACGGGCCTGCTAGAGAGCATTATGCTGAGCAATAAAGAAAATATCTGAGGAGTTAAATGTGAGGAAAGTTAAATGAGTAAGACAACTGATTGCAATGCTATTTGTTTAACATCGTACCGGCCTAGTCTCCCCTCAAAAACGACAAAACAAGGCATTCATAGGCAGCAAAATATGAGTCGAAAATGTTGTAGGCGGGGCTACAGTTCGGCTGCACCCAGGCTACGGTTTTGTAGCCTAAATTCACAAAAACTGCTAAACTTTTTTACGAAAACCAAACATCAAGATTTTCATTCAGTATTGAAATAGGTAAACCAGAAAAGAGATGAAACAAGCCTTTGTAAGTCAACCTCAAACAACGGCATTCAGTTTAATGCTTTTCTATTTGTAGTCTTGAGTTAAAACCTTGAACTGATTCTGTATAAACCCAAAGCTCAGCAGTGTGAGCACTGTGCCGACCTGCAGCCACGTCTCTGTGAAGCACATTTGAGCGCCCACACATTACGACTCCTTTGAGTCGTGTTCGCTGCAAAGTAGGTTGGAGAAAGCTCTGGATACTCCATCATGAACGTGTGCATGATAGCAGGTAGGCAAGGAAACGTTTTACCCCTCTCTCCAAACATTCTCTGAGATTTTTGCTCAATTTGAACCCAAGCAAATGTTCATTTATTATTATTTTCATATATATTGAATTTAATGTTTCACTGTAGGGATGTTTTCTGTTGGTTAGACTGACAATACATAGGAATCAATCAGCTTTAATTTCTTAGAATTAAACAAATTACAAAAGTATTTTCAGGGAACATGCACAAGTCTTGCATAGTCTGGCTTCAACAGTAAACTTATGCAGTCTTATGTTATACAATGGTGTGAAAATTGACAGTCATCATACAATATACATTTAATATTCATGGAACCCCCCCAAAAAAACAACCACATGTATCTTCTCTTCTCAGTGACTGCCGGCCAGTTTCATCAACTTTTTAAAGTTTTTATTTATTTTGTAAAAGGTAGACTTTTTGCACATACTTAGATTTTAAAACTGTTTTAAATCCAATTGTGATGAAGCTTTTGTTAAACCAAAAAACCTTCTGTTTTTATTCCTTTTAGGGTAATTGTATGTGCTATTAATACTTATCATAACAACAATAATTGTCTACTACTTAACTGTTTTTTCTTACTTCTGGGCATTCACCCATTTTGGATGATGTCATAAAAAAAAAAAGGTTTTTATAAAAATAAATGACATAAAAGCTCATTTATATGCAGTGAGACAATTTCTCTTCAGTGTTAATTAATGCTTAATCGCATACTGTACATGTAAATTATATAAAGTACAGAATCCACAGGATATTTCCCATAAAGCCGCTGTGTGTCGGCTGAGGCTTTGAAGGTGTGGCTGTGTGCAGTAATAAAAGCAGCGCTTCCAGACAGAACAATGGCAGCTGGATTAATGTTGCAATTCTTTGTGGAAATAAATTGATCTTTTTTTGGGGTTGTTCGTCCACGAGAGAATCAAAGATAAAGAGAAATACAGAAAGTTTCACAAATAAGAAGATATAGCAGGGTGGAAAATAATGCAGGCTGTGCTGCACCAGGAGTCCACTCCGTTGACATAACCTCTAATGAAGGTTTTATATCATTGTTGGAGTGTATACTGTAGGGCTCTATGTGTGTGTGTGTGTGTGGCTGTAACTGCTCATAGCTCATAGCAGCGTGGGCAGTGTGTGTGTATTTGAAAATGTCATCTCAATTAGTTGTTGAGCCCCGAGTCGTGAGAGCTCTGACAGGGCAGTAATGAATGGCACCACACTGGGACTAAAATACACCCGGCAAACTGCGAGGAATGACCAGAATATTCTATTTCCTCTTAACAACTTCTCGCAGAGACAGAATGATAACTGTGTGGGCGGCTGCTGTGTGTGTCTCTGGGAGAAAGAAAAGGAGTGCAGCTGTTGTTGCCATAAAACGTACATTACATCTTCATCATCTTTTATCTTTGCTGTTTGGTTTCAAGGTGCAGCGGCTCGCTCACACGTCCCCCTCTATCCTTCCCATTTCCAGCTTTGGTAGCTGCCTACAAATCTTTTGTCATTGTCTGCGGCCCCACAGGCAACATTTACCTCACGTTTTCAGGAAGCTATAACATCAGACAAAGACTTCAAATTATCCTCATTCCCTCCCGATGATGGTATAGATTCAGGGCGGCTGTAATGGAGGGCTTTGCATGCAGACAATTAGGGTCTCGTGTAATTAAACTGTCTTTTATGTATCACAGTCATTACTGTACACGGGCCACATCTGAAGACAGAATGCGGACATTAGGCAAGTCACATTAAAATGTAATTGACTGGTAAATAAAGTAAACAAATAAATTATCTCCACAGCTGTGCAGCTGCAGTCGAAGAATAAGCAAGAAAAAGACAGTTCCTGTGGCCTTGACTGCGGATGCATTAGTATTCCAATTTGATGCTTGTTTTGGATTCAGCAGTATACCTGCTTTATTTTCTCTCAGCGTTTCTTGTTAACATTGCAATAATTGCTGCCTCTTCTGACCATTAAGTTGAGGAGTTGAAGCCATCAGTTAACTAATATAACCGTCTTGGGTCTCAACCAGGGCTCAGGGAGTTAATCTAATTTTACTTTCAATTACAATTTGGGCTTCACAGCCATTATGAAAATATGATAATTGAGATATTGTGAAGCCTTCTGTTTCAAAACGATGCTCACACTTTGTATTGTGTTATAAATCGAGACCTCGGAATATGTTGATTTTAATTTCCCAAAATTAGTTTTTAATACATGGCAGTGTTATACAACATATTTAATCTAATTTATTTTAATTTACCTTTTTTTTTTAAAATTATTATTATTTATCATGTATATATAACATATAATGTATGTTAAGTTGGTCTGTTTATTACTTTGCAGTCAGTTGTGGAAACAAACTACTGTTTCAACATAGTTGATTTTACTTTTTTTATTGTATTATTTGTGTATAATTTATTTAAATGTAAATGTCCTTATATATTATATATGACATATTGTTTTATTAATTCAATTCAATTCAATTCAATTCATTATTTTATTTTATTTTATTTATCATGCTCATTTTTAGATTCATTTTAAAAATGTAGTTTTTTAGTTGAATTATTTTTAAAGTTTAAGCCCACTGTTAAACATACACATTTAAAACAAAACAACACAAAAACAACCTATTTTTCTGAAGTCACTGAGTGTTTGAGTTGAATAAGTTAAGAACTTGTCTGAACTTCGTCTCTGGCAGCTGTAACTACTGGAGATGTGGTGTGTGAAGCACAGAGGCTGCCAGAGGAAACTGTCAGTAGTGACTTTTGACAGCCGACGTGATGGAGGTTTCCAACAGAGTCATGGTCTTGTTAATGACTGCACCGCACAATGGGCCTGATTTAAATGCACCAATCAACCCTTATCTAAATATCAACCCTGATTATTAAGTAGCTTCATATCAGTAGCACTGATTGAAGACATTTTATTATTAATTATTCTAATAATCTTAGCTCAGGGAGACATTGTGCTTCAGAATATCTGGTTTTAAGAGTCTCAAATTATTGCCTAGAATTTAATTAAAGTTTGGTTAATTACCATTCGGCAGTCGGGCTAAAAAAGGAATACCACCCCGGGCAAAAGTCATGAAGGGAAAGAAAGGATTGTAAAGTAGTTTTAGTGAGCATTCATGTTTAAGGTCTGTGTATGTGTATGTAGAGTGGATGGGATGAGGTAGACCCACCGTTTGTACAATTTAGATTGTGACTGACTGAAGAGTTAAAGAACACACGTTAGATTAGTTTAGTCAAATCTAGAAAAAATGATGATGAACCATAAATCATGCAAGATTTGACGTATGATAGATGATCAGGAGGAAGACTGAGGAGCATGATCACTTTGAACACTCATATAAAGCACAAAATTACTAAAGAGAGCTTATCAAAAACTGTATAATTTAGCATTTTCGTCATTGGATGTGTTGATTTTAAACTATCAGAGAAACAATCCGAGCACATTTTTGCAGCAGCTCCAGCTGATCTGCTGCTGCATCGGAAAAACACCAATTTATAATGTTTACTGAGTGTTTTCTGCAGGTTTTTTTGGTGAGGAGGAGGCTTCTGGTAAAAACTTTGTGCAGGATGAACACTGAAGGAAGCTGCTCGCAGTGACAGCGATACTTTATCTTCTGTTTAGTTTAGATCGAGAGAGAGCGTCACAGCAGAAATCGCATATTGTAGATTTAAATAAAAGTAAAAAGCAGTAAGATCCAAGAAAACCCCGAATTAGTTCCATTAAGCATGTGAATATTTACACTAAACAGACCTGTTACAGATCACGTTTTCTCTGAGAATATATATTTGTTTACCCATCAGGTTTGCTGCAGCTGATGAAAACAGCTCTGCTCTCTGTACATTACCCGTCCCCCCCCTGTGGTTGTGCTCTGCTCTGTACAGTGGTGGCCCCAGCAAAACTGATCTGACATCTCCAAATTACATGGCGATGAAACCATATCACAGTGTTCAGATTTCAATTCTGCTCCTTGGGGAAATATTGTTTCAAGCCATTACTCTTCATCAGGGGGACGTCATAGCCACTCTATGCAGCTATTGTCCTCCGTGGCCCGTGTCTTCAGCTGTGCCCCTGAGACGATGGCATACGTGATGTACAAGCTGCTGAACTCCTGTCACGTACCCACAAAGGACCACGGCGCAGTGATCAAAATCCTTAAATGGCGCTTGCATAGAAATTTCATCATTATTTTGGGAGTGAAATGCATCAAACACCATTCACTTGATGAGATGTTCATATGCTGAAATGGTGCCGCTTACAAAGTGCTTATTAAAAGGCAGAGTGTCATGAATCACTTGGATACTGTGATCTTCCCCACTGTCTGTGTTGAATATGCTCAGTTGCAGTGCGACTGGCACAGCACCAATGATCCATGCCCGTTCCCCATTCATCTTCAGCGCTCGCTCTGTGTACGGAACGCCGCAAATTACAGCCCTGGTGGATTCATGCTGCTCTAATCCTTAGCAAAACTGTGAGGGGTTATGTGGGGAACCCTGCCAGTTACCTTGGGGGGCGAATGATCTCTCCGACCTACCCCTACTAACCCCAGTGGTCGTACCGCAACGGGAAAAGATCTGTCTCTGCTTATTATTACTTGCACCTCCCACCAGTGGCACAGAAGATGAATCATACCTGTCAATCCTTATCCCCGGCGCAGGGAGGCCATGTTTGTTTATATTGATCGGCAGCATATGTGGCACAGCTGTTGCTGGAGGAGGCGGGTGCTGGCAGAGGTTTGTTCACGCTTTCCCTTGGCAACAGTACAGTTGGCAGGCAAGACAGCAAGCAGTACGCACTCGACTAATCAATACAAACAATGAAGCAGCAAATCAAGAATAATGTTAGAGCAGACAAAAATGGGG
>CAFUXE010000616.1:563987-580111 GCA_903364295.1 Serranus cabrilla
TTTTAAAAATGCTGCAAAAATGGAAGTCAATGGGAAAATCATACCTTTTCTTTAGTTATACAAAAAAAATTTTTGGACTTGTTTTAAAATGGAAACCCTGTAAAAGATGTAAATATGCACTTGATAGAGCCTTCCACATGTATTATTGCACTAAAAGACTGAGGCTAGTGCATCCTGGGCAAGAAAATCTGCAAATATTTTCTTCACAAAGACATTTGACAAAACAGGAAAAGACAAGCTGGGTAAAGTGTGAATTTCCTGTATCTACTGGTTTTGTATTTTATGCTCAACTTTGTTTCCTACTGCAAACCATTCTTCTCCGGTCTTTGCCCACTGCTGCAGATCACAAAGGGACGTCTGCCGTGATAGTCCTGACACATCCAAACCCTCCCCACACACTGGAGGATAACTCCCAGCCATCAGAGTCGCTATGCTCCGATACAGGATAATGACTGGAGCGAAACGGGACTAAATCCATTGTACGATAACTTATCTCTCTAGGTCTGTGGGACTTTTTTTCTTATATGAGGCCCTGCGTTTCATAAACCCCAAATTCATTTTACTCTGTATCTGTGCTGATACAGTTTCCCCGTCAATGAGAGGGAACTCTGGGGCTGGGAGATAGAGAGGGGGAGAGAATTCACCGCACACTGCAGGCATAGCGGGAAAACCGAGATAAGAATATTAAACAGGAGAAAGAATTGTGTCTTCTCCTCCAAACCAATAATATGACTGAGGATGGAAATGAAAAAGGAACGCTCAACTTCAGTCTCTAAGAATTCATATGACAAATTTTGGAGGGTAGAATCTGTTGCTGTTACTTCAATGTATAAGGCATGTGTGTCGCAGGACGGTGAATTAAGAAACATGTTATAGAAAGCTATTCATTATGAGATGTCTTTTCATTTTGGGGTTTTGATTTTGTGTCTTTTACATCAGACTTCAAGATTCAGTCAGTTTAAATGCTCCAACTGTGCAATTTGGAGCAGAAGCATGTCCAACATTTGACTAAATTCTCACAATATGAGAGCTAAGAACTTCAAAAAAGGACTCTGTGCAAAACTAAAAGCAGAACACATCAATTCAAAGTTTAACCTTTACATTTCTACAGGTAAAAACGTATTTGCAAATTATTGCATTCTCTTTTAATTTATGTTTTTCAAAGCTGAGGCCTTTTGCATGCCTGTATCAAGGGGCCCTTTGTCTTTAAATCCACCCATGATTATACATATAAAATGGATCAAAATTAGCTCTCAAATGAAATGATCAGAATCAAAAGTAAGATCAATGATTGAAACCATTTGACCATATGAATTTAGTGTGGTACATCCTGTAACAATTTGACAGTTATATCACACTTAACACCACGTAGCCATGTATTTTTAAATGTGAATTTGAACATTTGAATGCAGTAGTTATAGGGCATAAAACCAAAGATCTGCTGATCTCTACCAATCAAGACTTGATATTCCAACAATGGCATTGCCATCAGTGCTGAGAAAATGTTTAAATCAAATTAAACCAAATCGTGACCTCACAATTGAATGTCAAATCGAAGAGTTTGGGAATTCTGACACCCGTAATAACTACAGTGGGTATAGGAGCCTTAAGCCCCTTTGAAGAAAAGTCTATTATCTGCATTGAAGAACATGTTAAACAGGCTGATTCTGGTCTGTTTCCATGTGAACGCATTGTGTTGATTGTTGATAACTACTTTGCTTTGAAACATTTGAAGGAAGACATGAAAATGTAGAAAGACAATCTTGCTGTTTACAACTGACACTCAGTCAGAAAATGAATCAGTCCCCCTGATGATGACTGCAAATTGCCCAAGATTATGTTGACACGTCTTCATTGCTGCATGTAGGAGGAGGCGATGGCAGCAGAGCTGCCATTTAGCCCGCCAATGGCCCCAGGGGATTCTTCTTCTCTAGCATTCTTTTTAATGTCTGGCAATTAAAGGCCGTCTAACTGCCTGAGAGAAGGAGTGATGGAGAGAGAGAGGGGAATAGAGGGAGTGTGACTGGGTGTAAAAGAGTGATGTTCACAGAGTGAGACGGGGGGGAGGTAGAAAATAAATGAGAGAAACACATAATGATAGGCACACACCCAAAAAGATTTCAAAAACTAGATGATCATGGTCGGAAAAGTGCCAAGACTTTACTTTATTTAACAGCGTCTCTGTGGCGTGGTCACTTAAAACAGCAGCCATTTGTACAGCTGAAACTCTATTTAATTTAACAAGAACTCAATTGCTGGTGAAATTTTTCACTTCACACTAACAGGCCCTGGGGGAACCCCCCCATCTCCTCTAAACTGTTATCTATACATTACAGTGATGTTCACAATCCATACACTACAAATGTTCATCAGGCAAATCCATCCTGCCTAGTTTTCATTCACACTAGCAGTCGATGCTAATGCTTTCCATATCTATCACTGTGACAGGCACAGCACGTTGGTTTGTTTCACTCAACGGGAGAAATTAATCACACACATTTAGTATAACAAGAGAACATTTGAGCTCTGCATTAACTACACTCACGCTGTTTTTGATGGCCATATTAAGATAACATTTTCAAGCTTCTTATTGAGGCTATTTGTTAACAGTTCTAACTTAACTGTCACAGCAGCTTTTGGGCTCGCACATACAGTACGTGAAATATATGCATTTATATCGTACAAATTATAGTATGTAAACGTTAAAGTGCAGGCCTCGAGTGTACTTTCAGTGTAATTTCAGTGTCACTGTCATGAAAGGCTTTTAGGTGAACATGCAGCACACTTTGCTGTTTCCAGAGAAATATTTGTATGGATGATAATCTTTGACTATTCTACTGCCTGTTCTTCGGACCCGTGTTCAATTGCTCACTGTCAATGGCATCTTAATATAAAGTAAAGCATAATGCGGGCACATTATAGGCAGATTACATCTATTAGTTACTGCTGTGCTGCACGCAAAAAGCATGCCCATGGGAGAGCAGAAAATCATTTTAAACTTCAATAACTTACATGCAGAGGCAAGTCTACACATAATCTGCACAATGCCCCAGGCAGCAATGAGGCTGGATGCAATTAGGGGGGAAATAAAATTCTACACAGTAAACAAAGAAAAAATGTAAAAAGACTGATGAAAGAGAAATGAACATCGTAGAGTGAGATTGCCTCGTCTTTGATGAGGTCGGCTGTTGCTTCCTTTAATTGTCACAGCATAATGCTACTGTTTTCAACAAGGATAAGTGCGCCATTTGTTGTAATCTGACAAGGCAAGAATGACTTAAGGCCAATATGCCACCCTAATATGACTTTTTAATCAATTGAATGTCTTTGTCACTCAAAATAATAAAGTCCTTTGAGTGTGTGAGGGCAACCTTGCATGAAACATTTAGACACACAAAAGGTCTTTGCTGTGATGGGATATTTAAATATTTTACCGGTAACATTCATTGTAAATGCACATAAACGATCAGAAATCCATGCATGACTTAATGCATCATAATTCATGAACTGATCATACATTTTGCACAACATATTGATCTTTGAAGTCCCCAGTAACTTCAGCTGTCAGATAAATATTGTGCAGTAAGAATACTTCCCTCTGAAATGTATTAAAGTTCAAGTATATAAAAAATTGTAATATCATAATAAAAGTAATGCAATATTGTGTAGTATGTGAGTAAATGTAGGCTACTTTTCTTTTTTTCTTTTTCTTTTTTTTACCACTGAACCTTTTTGCTTCACAATAGTTTTATATATTTTTTTTCATAACAAGACATATCAATAAATAAACTAATTTGTTTCATAAAATCAAGAACTGATATTTTTTTTATTGTCAATTCAGTATATCCATATAGGAGCTTTTGTATCTTGAAATAAGTGGGAGTGTCCCGGCTATCAACTCGTCACGTGCTCCTCTAGTGTTGTTGTCTTGGCGCCCCGCCCTGCGCGCGTGCTATTGGTCAGCTCGACATAAGCCTGGTTCTGATTGGAGAAAAAGGGCTGCCCGTCAGGTGCTTACGTGTAAACCAGGAACTCGCTGTGAGAGGAGTGTTGTGTTGGCATTCTGGAGAATTTTGGACCAAAGTACAATAAAACTGTCAATTTTGTCGTCCCGCGCGTCCACATACATCCGCCCGGCGTTTCGTAATGCAGAAACACCTCAACTGAGCAACATTTTCTCTCGATAAACAAGAGCAGTGTGAGTATCTTCGGGAATGCAATGAATGAAAGCTGTCTGTTGTTAATTACTTCTCCATCTAAATGTTTTTACGTTTTGTACAGTTGAATGATATATCATTTTTGCTTTGAAGCGAAAAGGAGCTCTGCAAAAAAAAACAAACAAGTGCTGCAAGCGATAAGACTTCCTTCAGTTTGGGACTGCAGATAAAAAGAACTGCAAAAAGCATGCAATGCAGTCTTTCAGAAGCATTATAGTCTGTTAATATCAGAGTGCAGTGAGTCATTTTCCACAAAGCTGACAGACAGAAAGATATACTTCTACATTCTAGACACAATGCCCCAAGACAACAAGCCTTTGATAGAAAAGTTTCATACCTACAGAGAGATGCCATTTTGTTAGGTTCACCTAGCTAAAACGAACGCTACAATTATATCCTATAATAAATACTACCTTAACAGAAATGAGAAGTTTATTGTATTTTATTTAAACAATTTTAAAAGAGTGCTTAATCAGTTAGAAAGGGTGTTCATTTATTTATTTTATTAAGATTTTTGTGTGTGTAATTTTTCATGATTTATTGGTAGTGACAGAGCAAATAAAAGGGGGAGACAGAGAAGACATCCAGCAAAAGAACCATATTCAAAATAAAACAAACACTTATTCTAATAAGTGTTACAGATATTTGAATAATCCCATTAACATCAAAGGATGTACGTTAAATAATAAAGTTGAATCAAGCCCTTTTAAAAATAGTTTCCACAAGACTGATCATTCAAATTGTCATGAGTTTAAAAAACAAAAAAAGTATTACAGGAGCACAAAACTTATGGCACATATACCTAATAAACTGGCAACTTAGTGTATTTACATACAATATTACCATATAGACCTGCTTATTGTTCTATAGGGTTCATCTGAATCCACATAATTTATATTCTTTCAATGTAATGTGCTTGTCTGTGTTATAGATACTTTTAGGTGTAAGTATGGGGGCAATTCGGACTTAAATTACCTTATATGATACAATGTTAAGGCGTCATATAGTATAATTTACTGTACCAGGAATGAAGCTGAGGCTTTCTAACAAGAGAAACGACCAAAACACTAAATCACCATAATTAAAAAATGACTTAGTTGCATAATTTAGGTTTCCAGTAAATTCACTGTAAATTCATTAACACTGTTAATGACTAGAAATGTGTTATTTTCTAAAGCAGCAACAATGCTCCTGTGACTATGCTGAGATATTATTATTAAAATAGTCAGCACACTGGCTTTCTTTTTATACCCACTGTTGCTAATACAAAATACAGTAAGTTATCTTTAGAAAAATGTCTGAGTAGAATGACTGCAGGTGGTGACAGAAGTGGTTTTAGACAATTTAAATATTATATTGTGCTGCTGCTGCATAGCTTGCAAATCAGAGAGCCTACTGTGTCCGAGTGTAAACATTACATTTGGACAATTTCCTCTCCTCCTTTTGTCCTCCTCTTGCGTCCTTTAATTTGCTGACTCTGGTTTCCCCTCGCTGGAGAACAATAGCATACATCCGCCTTCTCTACTTGCACTAACAGTGTTTGAAATGTAGCTGAAAACAGTGTTTTTAGTGTAAGGTAAAATCCAGGTCTCCCAAGGCAGCAGTCTCCCATGAGAAGGCATCAGTCAGCACAGGCAGCCAGCCACGCTGCTTGAACATGCTAATTCAGTCTCTTTCCTCTATTCCCCTGCTGCACCTCGAGACTCTTCACCACTCCTGTTCTTCTTGGATGCACATAGCTACTTCTTTCCCCCCTTTCGTATTCGCCTCATTCTTCTCCCCTGTGCACATCTGCTTGCACATTTCTCTCTACGATCACACTTAAAAATGCTGTTTTGAAAAATGATCAATTAAAATCAATCATCATTAGGTGAGCAGCAGTTGATAAATAATGAGTTTTATTTGTCAGAACAGATTGAGCATATTTTTCAAATGGTGCTCAGGTCAGAGAGACTTCAGTATCATCAGAGAGCACAGGCCTGCCCCTCGACTCATACTTGCTTTTTCCACTATTTTAAACAAAAGGCTACAATATTGATTGATGCAGTGTGTTGTGAGGGAGTCTGTCTGGAATTTAGAGCAGAGTGCACACTGGGAAACAAGTGTGTTGGATGGAGGCTTGAAACACCCGCAATAAGTTTTAGTACTTTGTAAAGAAAAGTATCATACAAGTGTGATTTGTTTTCTAGTAACTAGACATTTGGGCAGAACAGTCGATCAGAATTTTATTGAAATCGCAATTTGAACTAATGCAATATCTAAATCACAGTAGGTGCAGTATTTGTTTAAGGCAAAATAAGTGTCAAAAATGTGATTCTGAGCTAAGCAATGTGGTTCTACAGAGATTGTCTTGACCTACAAATTGTATTCTACAGATTTAAAGCTGCAGTTAGCTTAGCAAAAAACTTAGCAAAACAATGCTAGAAGTCATAACATTTTTCATATTACAGCTAACCAGCACAATTATTAATTATTATTATGAATTAATTAATGTATTATCCTTAACTGCTTATCCAAACTCAGGTCACGGGAAGCTAGAGCACACTAAAATATGTTTTTAGTGTGAGGTGATAAATAGGATCAATTTCATCAGCGCTGCCTAGTTTGACACAGCTGTTGTTGAAGACCACTCTGCTCTGATTGGTTGTTTTCATTTCCACATGGTGGATTCTTGCTAATTTAATTAGTGGCATCTTATTATCTGTCTCGTACTACTGTCAGGATATAGTTACAATTTCAACAAATATAGTGGAAACACGTTTTTGTAAATGTTTTTGTGTGGTAGTGATCTTTGCAAAATCACACCATGATCATTTTAATATATTTTTCAGCGAATATGAGGCAAAAATGAACATTCCCTCCAACAGCATGAATCACAATGACAATAGAGTCAATATAATAATCATTGCAACTGGATATTTTTTGCCAAATCATTCAGGCCTAACTCAAGCATACTTATTCCTGGTGACTGTACATTATGGCTGAACAAATGCAAGACTGCAATTCTAATTCTATTCAGTCATATTATTGTTTAGCCCAACTGTACATCTGTACCGGTGTTTGCTTTGACATTAATCACATCTGTCACACTCTTGCATAGTTACACATGGAGCCTGAGGATACTATTCTTATTACTTCTTACTCTTTCTCTTTATATCTTCCCTGTGAGCTGTCAGGGTAATCAGAGAGAGCTCATGGTGTGAAGGGAAACGGTGTTAGACTAAATGAGATGGATAGGAAGTGCACATACTGTGAACGCAACACACATGGAAGGTGGTGAAAATTAATTTAATTATGTCGAGCAGATGTATGTGAAAGATAAACCATCTGCCTGATCAAAACTGACGACTCCTTTCTATATTTTATTGAGTATTAACTTGAATCCTTCCTGCAGATTTCACAAGTTATCTTGGGCTACAGTAGCAGGAATGGAGCTATATGCGTATTTGATTAAGCTAAATGATCGGGTGTTATATTGAGACCCAGCTGTAAGATTGTCTCACTCAGAAGGTGTTTTGTTCTGTTCGTTTCTATTCAGGCTGACGAAGGAGAATGGGGAAGAAGGATGCGTCTGCGACCAGGTTACCAGTGGATCAGTACCGCAAACAGATTGGTGAGTCTTCATTCATCTTCCTAGTGGTGTTTAATTCATTTGTTGACCATCAGCGAGGGGTGGTAGCCATGTACAGGGTGCTCATGAATTACTTGGACATTTAACATTTCAACCCAACCAAGTGTCATTAGAGGATATTTTCGTGATGAGTATTTTTATTATTGTTATATTATTATTGTACTGACCATGGTGTCAATCTCTGTGATGTAGCATGATCTTCACTGATTGGCTGGGAGAAATCCATGTAGTTCTACGATCTCATGGAGAGGCATGGGATCCAACTTTGGTGTTCGCTGAAGTTACCAAATGTGGTTGTTTTCCCAATAAGGGGATGATAATCAACAGTTTAACTATTAGCCGACCATGACAATTTTGACTGATAAATCCACAACAATGCAAACAGCACTGTGGCTGTGCAACTGGTAGTCTCAACAACAACTTTTCCACTAAGTGGCGAGTTGGTATTGTCAGATTGTTTGATATTTGGACTTTAGTCACCTTGCTGACTGCCAGTGGCCTATCAACAGGTATCAACATTTACCGATGGTGGTCGCTGATCTGATGTGTGTCACCTCAATTTTGTGTGGGTTGAATATATCTTTGGTTATTGCCAGTTGGACCTGGACAAAAACAAAAGTTCAGTAGTTTCTAAAGGAACAATGAAGGGCGTCCCGGTAGCACATCTAATCCAACTCGGAGCCCTTTCCCGCATGTCCTGCCCTCTGTCTCCCCCTTTCACTTTGTATCTCTCCCACTATCAATAAAGCCTTGAAAATGGCCAAAGAAATATCTAAAAAAACAAACAAAAAACTTTGGTACCAGTATTGACTATCAGCGTAAAGCTATTTTCAACATCGGTACAGAATTTCACAATCAGTGCATCCCTATTAGAAACAGACTGAAAGAAAGTCTCACATTGCATTTATTTGTTTAAAAATAAATTCTCGATCCTCTCCGGCCTCATAAATATAGAGTCCTGCTTATTAAATGATTAAAGGTTTAATCAAAAAGATAATGGATGCATTATTTGACAATTAAAACAATACGATCTGTAAATCAGTTCATGATGCTCTTTGGCAGTTGGAATTGGTCTTTGACTTGTTGCTTAACTCCATTTTAACCAAAATCATAACTCAGTGTTTGATGTGGGCAATGTAACCACAACACAGCAATCAACTCGGCGTTCCCTCATAGAAACAAGCTAATGTCACACTTAATAAATCACACATGATACTGTGTTGCAGTGAGCAATTTTGTGGTAGTTTCACATGTATATCCCAAACTGCCTCTTTTGAAGACCTTTATCAACGTTGGCGATGCAAATATTTGCATAATCTTTTTTGCACTGTGCTGGAAACTTTTCCAATTTGCATTGGATTGAAACTTTAACCAGACTCACTGGAGTAGAACCAGTATACGAGCTGTGGAAGTAATTACATTCAGAAATAAACACGCAGCATCTAAGGTCACATCACTGACAGAGAGTGAATTCCATGCTTAAAAAGCTGCCCCCTTTGATTTCATGTCAGAAGCTGTTTTGTCAGAGTTTAATACCACTTTAATCCTGCAGTATTTTGTTTCCCCATCTTTCCCCTTACATCACAAAGGCCTAACTGAGGCAATATGGTCGGTATCAATCAAAAGTTTGGTCCCCTTTAGCATGCCAGCTGTGGTTGCTTGAAGATCACAGCTCATATCATGTCTTTTTGTTTTTGTTTTCTTCTCGTGGAGCAAAACCAAAAGGTCGCCAATGGCAAAGCTGGGTAATTCTGAGCAGCTACGACTGACGTAAACACAAAGGGAGGCTCTTTTTTCCTTTAAGAGCTCAAGGTTTTTACTTCAAATCCCAGGAGTGGCATGTTCTGTACATGAAATACGACTAAATACAAAAGAAGTGAGACTCTTTAAACTGAAGCCCTTGTATTGGTCTTGATCAAAAAATGGGCACCATGTCTCTGCTTCCTGCTACTGTCCAAACATGAAGCCATGAATCCTTCATACCGACACTGCCATCTTAAACTATTGACATCATTGGAGCCAGAAGCTGCTCAGTATTGCTAGTAATGCATTGCGTTATTTAGTTCTGTGGCTGGTAAAGCAGTGGTACTGTAATCTGTCTTTTATTGCTTTTGAGTCATTTCTCAATTTACAGGAGGGGTTGATGTGGACAGACACTGACTAAATGTTCAATAGAGATGGATTTTCAACACATACCCCTTCCTCCCGGTGGATGTTACCGTGTTGTTTTCTTTAATTTATCAATTAAAATGTTCTGTACTAATCTACGTCCCCCCTTCTGATGGTTGTGTCAACTGTGCCATTGTTCTGGTCCCCTTCCTGCCGCTGGATGCTGGTTTGTTGGCCCCTGGTGATTCACATCCTCTGATTATTCCAGGTTTTATATTTCCTGGTGTTACTTTTGTGTTAATAAGACTCGTGAGATTTCTGCCGAGGCATGTTTCAGTGTTTGTTACCAGTGGCCTCTTTTTAAGTTCTTTCTTCTCTTGTTAATACTCTAAAATGATAAAGTCATTGTCATCTTGACAGCAATAGCAATATTTGCCTTTCTCAGGGATGTGATAACCTTTTGAGAAAATTCTCTGTCTTGTTTACTCTACCATGTTATAAGGGCTGGGATCTCATTGAGCAGTGTGATGGCTGTATATGTTTTCTTATGGGGACAGAAGAATAAGGTTATTTAGCCTGCAGATATCCCTTAACCGTCTGCTATTGTGTAAACCCGGCAGGTTCAACAAATGAGAGACAGGAATAACATAACAAGCTCATCTCCAACTGTCACATCCCCTGCCAGCGGTGCAGAAAATCTTTTTTTTTCTTTCCCATTTAGTGTTTTGTTTTACAGCACATCTTATCAATTCAAAAATATGTAACACAGGTGTCAGGGACACTTTTGTCCACACTCTACTGCCGCCTCCTTCCAACCCTTCAATTTCCAGCGTTTTTCCTTTGTTTTGAAAAGAATGGCTTATTCATGGTACATCACCAGCAGTCCGGGCAGGTCGTTGAGCTGTACCATCATCTCTGCTGGAGAGCTTTTGTCATGTCAGATGGCCATCAAGGGGCCACTGTTGACACTCTCTTTTTAGATACCATAATTAAGCCTAATAATTGCCAATTGCTAAGATGCCCTCGGGAGAGGTAAAGCTGTAGTGTTCTTACATGTAAGTGGAGTGGTCACTTTGCTCAGGTAGATTGCTGCTACCTGCTGACACCCAGGACTTTAAGTGTAGCAAATTGGAAATTATTGGCTCCAATATAATAATTTCACATTGTAAAGAAGGTCAAGTCTACAAGCCTGCAATCCTTGCTATTGAATTTGAGAAATCAGTCTAAATAGTTTGCTTACATTTGTAGCTAGGCTACATCATGAAGTCAGGCCCCCTTGTCTCTTGAATTAAGGCTAATTATCATCTAACTGTAATTTTCACATGGATTGTGATTAAGCTGTGCAATATGACCATGTATTTTGTCAGAACTATGTTATTTTGTATAGACTAATTATTTATTGAATAAAAGGAAAACATGCTATGTCATGATATACACCACTGTATATTGACCACAGGTGTGTAAAATCAAGCACCTAGTCATTTAGAGTGTTTCTATAGACATTTGTGGCAGAACGAGTCGCTCTCAGGAGCTCAGTGAATTCCAGCGTGGTCCTGTGATCAGAGGCTCCTAAATATTCCACAGTCTACTGTCCGTGGTATTATAACAAAGTGGAAGCGATTGGGAATGAGAGCGACTCAGCCACGTAAAATGACGATTGACGATGCTGAGGTGCGTATTGCGCCGTATTTGGCCATATCGCCCGTCCCTAAACTGTGAGGTTTTGCTTCTGATCTCCTCACCACACATAATGCAAAGCACACGGCAGAAATATCCCCCATGTGTCTGGCATCAACCCTCCAGTTCCACAACCATGCAGCCTGGCAGATGCCAGCGTTCTGCACCATGTGGTCACTGACTATTTGGCCGCCATGCCACGTAGACACAGAAGCAAAGCAAAGCATAGGAACCGTCAAACACGCTGTCAGTGTGTTGCTCACACCGTCCCAGGACTCTCAGACAGATCTGGACAGTGGTCTGTCCGTCCAAATCCCCCCATCACTCTGCATGTAAACACACACACACACACATAAGAAACATGGCACCATTTAAATGGAAGTTACTGAATGAATCAGTGGAATTAAAGTTAATTAAAAGGTTGTGTGCTCCTTTTAAAAACTGGAACTTTTATTTGTAAGCCAGCATTAAAGGCTTGACACAGAAGTCAAGGCTGCATCTGTTTTCAAGTCGGGATAAAACAAATGTTGGTGCATGTTGTGAAGAATTAAAAATTAGCTTCGTGTGTCAGAGGAGTTTTTGTAGTAAACAACTTTGGTAATTCAGCTTCGAGGAGCAACCTATTTTTGCAGTAGCTGATTTTGGATTTGAGCATTTAATTGGCATGAATGCCAACAGAGATGTAAACAAGAAGACAGCATCTTGGGAAACACTTAGTTCCGTGGTGTGTGTCTCAGAAATGTTGAGTCAGCTTTTTATTTACTAGTTTAAGTAACAAATATTGTCAGTTCTCATGATGATGCAGCAGTCCTTAACTCCATGATGCATGACTTCAATTTAAAGTTAGGAGAATTTCTGCAAGCAATGACTTATCTTTTACCAGGAATAGATGCAATGTTCAGTGCAAGAATCATAACACATTACACATTACAAATGGTAATAAAATATAAATACATAAATACATATGAAGTAAATACAGATGTAAGAATAGAATTAAGACATGCATTTGAAGTTAATAGAGAAATGTACATATGTAACAACATTGAATTCTTGCACATTATTTCTATAGAAAGTCTGCATTGCAGAATTCTACGAGTCATTAAACAGGAAACTACAACTTTCTGAATCCAACTTTCTCTCATTAACTGAACTGAATTGCTTTGATAGTGGTGGTAAAGCTGACAGGAGTGCCTGACAGGGTTTATCATCACTGACATGGTCAGTTTTTTTGTTTTCCTTTTTACTACTGATGTTTCTTCACAAACGGTGACACCCTTAGATGCCTACCCCTCTTCTTGCTTCACTTAAATGGCCAATTTGTGTGACACACAAATCACATACCCCCCCACTCCCCTTTCGCTTGAGTGCTCAATCACTTGCAGCTAATTTTAGCTAATACCCCCTACCTGTCTCGTTATGCTAAGCAGAACAATAGCTTCAGATAAAAATAATTTCTCCTCAGTCTTAATCAGACACCATTTTACAGGTAAATGCAACGACAAACAAGCCAGGGAGAACCGTGAAACTCACATCTAAGGGAATGTACAGTAAGTGGTTTTGGGGGGAAGAGGGCCACTTTCATTTTTCTCTCGTCCTCTTGACATGAAATCAGTGATGACTTCAATAAAAGGCGCACTCAGGGACGCCTCTCAGCAGGCACTCTAGGTCGCCTTGCAAGGGCTAATGTTCCTCTGAGACACGCCATTGTCGGCGCTGTACAGGAGGACAGTGATGCCTTTTCAGTGTGGCAGGCAGAAGGAGGGAGCGATGGGAGGACGGCGAGAAGCCCAGCGCAGGTAGATAATTGGTGACAGAAAGTGTCTACAGAGCCGGTGCTGCAAGGGGAACAGCACTGACAAATAGGAGTGCTCATAAGCCCAATGCAATATCATCAGGATTGTGTGTGTGTGTGTGTGTTCACACTCTAGACCCATGCAAACAAACCACAGGAGGAAAGCACCACAGGCTTTAAGAAGTGCACCACTGTAATACAACAACATTACAATAGCTTACACAGCCTCTCTGGCATTTCTCTTCCATATCAACTATTCATACTTGTACTTTATGTAATTATTCTGATTTTGCACCAATTAAGTATTGATTCTTACCAGATGGTTTTGGGTGTATTGGGTGGTGATGAATTTTTGCATATAAACGTAATTTCTCCATGTACTGTTGAACTATTGCAGCCCCACAAAGTGAGAGGGAAGCAGCACGGGGTGCCTGTTCTGGAAGCCGTTTGTGGGAAATGTTGAAAATGCTGAAAACAATCCTGCCTTTGAAATTTAAACCCCAGCTTGCTTAAGTTCTGATATTGTTCTGTCTTTGAGTATCCTTGGGCACTTTGCTGCAGAAAAGGTACCCCGAGGACACAGATATCCAAACAAAGCAAGTATGAAAACAGAAAGTACAGACTGTTCAAGTTGTGGGCTTCAATTTTAAATCAAAGTGTGCTACTATTTTTTTTCTGGGAACAGGACCGGTTGCACAACAGAGATCATAGATTTCCATTTCCCCCAGGCGACCTGGTTGGCACAGTGATCATTACTGTAGATGAAAAATGCAATTCCCTAGATATCATGGATATGAGAAGATTTTGTAGTATTTATTAAGTAAATGTTGAGAATAAAAAGCATCAAGTCACACAGACATATAGAAAAGTGATGTGCAGACTCTTTTTACCGAAGTATTTTCTTCAGGTTGATATAAGCCTCAGAACAGAATATGCATGTTTAACTTTACCTTAATAAAGACAAAATATGAATCTTAATTAATTTATTCAGCATCCCACTTCTATGTAGGCTATGTAAGCTCAGGAAGGAGTGCTAAAACCCCCAAATGAGTTAGCATTTTAACACTTCATACAGTCTTGTTTAGTAAGTGGAGTTGCCAGGCTGTCTTAACTTTAGCCTATTATTGACATCCTCATCAAAAAATATATATATATATTGTTGCTTATTCACTAGTTGTTCCGCTTCCTGTGTTTTTAGCAACTGCACCATCAGTGTTAGTCAGGGATTTGAGATGCTAGTACGTTTGACAGACTAACCCGACACATACCTGACTCTAAAAAATGAGTAGTTCAAAAAGATGTGCTAATTTTCATCCATAATATAGGACAGCACCAACCAGTGGATTTGCTCAGGAAATCAGTGTAATATAATCAAGTTCATTGGTGGAATTCACATTTTTTGTAGTTGACCCAGTGTCAGATTACTGTTGGTTTACTGTCAGTTAGCAAGCATATCAGCTTGTTAGTGGTTAGCCTACAAGCTACAGTAATTTACCAGCTAGCCCTGCTAGCAGTCCCTATGTCACCAAGCTTACAGAAAGCCATGTTTTTAAACGGACACAGATGCTCTGCAATGACTGGTGTGAAGAGGCCACTTACAGGAATAATTACACTGAAGAAGTTTCACGAATCTTTATTTAAAGCAGCCATGTGGTTACGCTTCAGGGATTCTCTACATGTTGCATTCATCACATATAATCTGTACATTTTTAGACATTTTAACAATCTGTTGGACTCTGTGTATTTTTTCTTTGATATGGAATTGGTAACATTTGATGTAGCTTCCTGTAGTCTTACATTATCACAACCAGCCATTTGCAGTCTGAATATCCCTGCACAATTTCTGTGAATGGTGAGCAACCTGAGGTGCCCTCCAATCATATTTCCCCCTCTACACTTTCTGACAAGTGGAGGAGACATCCAGTGGCCCTCCTAATGAATTCCCACAAGCTCACTGTCTGCTTCTGGCAACACGCTCCCCATTTCTATTAGCCCTCCACTGAGTCAGAGGGAGGTGGAGGAGGAGTCTGTGACCAGGAGGGATGGAGAAAGAGAAAGAAATTGAGTGCAAGATCTCTGAAAAAGAAGTAGGGAGGGGGTGAGAAGGTTGAAAAAGAGAAAGTGTGTGTAGTTTGACGGAGCAGCTGCTTAACGCCATGCTAATGGTCATTTCCTCTCTCCTCCAGAAGAGGAGAACCTCCGCGACCTAACAGACACGATCATGCAGCTCCGTTTGTTTTCAGAATCAACACACGCACACACCTCCTTTCTCTCCAGCTCATTTTCACTCTTCTCTCTCCCACAACCTTTCCAGATGGATGTGGATGCTTTCTTTCCTCTCCCTCCTCTCCCTCTCTTGTTCCCTCTTTCGATGTAAATGAGGCTTAATTGGCTGGGAGTAAAAACTCCAAGTGGCCTCCGCATGTCACGTCACCAACTGAGAAAACCTCGAAGCTGACCCGGGGGCTCGGGCTCTGTCTCACACACACATATTCTTCTGTTGTACATCTCTCCTTGTGAGGACCGTCCATTTATTCCGCAGCTAATGACTTAAATGTTAACCATCTGAACGTCATGCCTCACATCATCTCTCACGCTGGCTTTCACCTAATCCTGATTCTAAATTTAACTGGAATTTCATTTTCTAAAATAAAATCTTAAGGGACTTCTTAATTTGTCCAAAATCCTAGCTTGTAAA
>CAFUXE010000616.1:587721-600932 GCA_903364295.1 Serranus cabrilla
TTTTTTTTCTTGGATTTGGCTCCAGTTTTAAGCCTGAAACAAATCAGTGATTCATTCTTCAGAGGCATGCTATACAAACTCCATATACAGCATCTCTAACAGCTAAACCAGCTAACATCCGCCCTGACGTGGTGTGTGCTGGGGAACTACTGTAGCTTTCTAATTCACCCTCACATCATGTATAAACTATACTGTACAGATATACAGTATGACTTTAACCGCAGTATATTTACTGTCAGTGTACCTTTCATTTGATCAGATAACAGTTTCCTCCAGTGAATCTCTGAAAGTAGCTCAGAGTGTTTGTGTCATTAGAGGTAGTTCACCTGCTGTGGAGACCATTTCCACACAAATGTAGGAACATTTGAAAAGACCTCAGTAGTAATCTGATTTCCCACAGTGTAAACAAAGGTTTACGTGTGTATAGCTTTAAAAACACCAGTGTGAGGTGGTTGTGTGGACAGGAAACACTGACGTATGATTATGAGCTTGTTAACCTTTTAAAACAAAACATGGCGTTCAGTTGCTTATTTTTCTAATTTATAATTTATTCCTTGTAATGCCAAGTGATAGTCAGTGACAATTCATATTTGGTGTGATCAGCTAGAGAGAGAGAGAATGTTAAATACAGTGTTTTCTTATTTACCTGCAATAGTGTTGGCCTTCATTTACCTTCAACAGTTTGCATCTTTGTATTAAAACAGATTCTCTCTTTAATAGCTGGACTGAAAGTGTGATGATTGACGGTCCTATAATTACATTTGTCTTTAAAAGCAAACCCACAAATTGCTAATAAATAATTTTTTTTTTTCACACAAAGTCAGACTGGTAAAAATTAGATGAAAAGAAAGACAACGGGGACTTGGCAAATATAGACATAACAACACTAATAGATGAGCACAATAATGACAGAGCCATGCAAACAAGTTCAAACACAGAGAAGCTGCTCCTGTGCGTAAAGGCAGACGAGGGATCAGGCAGACAGATATATAAATAGATCTACAGAAGAACACAGTTTCTAAAAACCTTCTCTTTCTCTCTTTCTCAGGATGCATTCCTGGTCATCGCAGCAATCCTGTTCTTTGTCCTCTGTGTCTACGCCTTCTTCTACCTCAACCTGAGCACTGAGATTAACCTGGACCTGGATGTGGATTAATGTGTCGATGATCCCTTGTCTCTCCACATCATACTCAAGGACCGGAGACAGTCTGTCGGCTTTTTTTCTACTCACTTTTGGTGGCACGGTGACAGTGAACTGAAATGAGACAATGCTTCGACTTTTTTAGGCCACGAGAGTTTCTTCTTTTCCTTTGTTTTCTGCACGGGAGCACTCAAACTGTAATGAATATTATAATGACATATATGTTCGGGTGCTTTCACACCTGTCGTTCGGTTCATTTGGTCCGAACCAAAGGGGGAAGAAATTATGCATTTCAGTTAAGCTTCAGTTTCTGTTCACACAGAACTAAATCATGAAGATATACAGATTAAAAAGCGTTTGCGATTGTCATCCTGCATCATCAGGACTAATGTGGGGAAATCAAACTCTGACTGACAAAATGTTTGCCAAGTTATTTGTATAAATAGATTATGTTATAATTTATACACGGCTAATACGGATCAATTACAATATTGCTTCAGGAACAGATTTTCACAATCAGCAGATATATATTTTTAGTAGTTCAGCCTTTAAAATCACATATCTGCTATGATAAAATCCTGCTTCAGTTGCTTTCACACCACATAGAAACTGAGCCGGAGTCAGCTTGACAGTGGACCAAGATCCACCTTTTCAGTCTCATCAGCCCGGATGAACCGTGCAAACCAGGGAACTACACCTGCGTGTGTTAAAACAGTTTTTTCTATTCTATCCCTGTGCCTGGATCAGTGAGAGCTTTGCCTCTCAGTGACCTCTTTCTTCATGACACTTTTCTAACATTCTGCTGCAAAATCTACTCAGAGCAAAAGGAAATCAGCCTTTTTCTTTAAACACAAATCTTCCAAACCACAGTCGAGACCAAGCCTCTGTTAATCATATTCTGCGGAGTCACGTCCCACTGTTTTCCCCACTAATAGAAAAATGTAAATCTCCCGCTGAACCTCTCGTCACATCGAGACAAACACTTGCCTCACATTCCAGTGCACAAACCTCTCCTCCCGGATATCTGGAGATCACAAAGTGTGAGATTAGAATCCACAAAGCCCTCGCCCTGATTGAATGTGTGTGCAGAATACAGAACAACACATTCCACCTGACACACATACGTGCAGCACGGAGACAGACATCCACAGGATTAGCATTACAAATATGATCCTGTTCTTTCATTTGAATGGAAATTACAGAGATGAGTGGCGACTGAATGGAAGTGAGCCCGTGTGTTTCTCATAAGGAACACCTTGATGATTTTCCGTCTTGTCAAATGTATGCGTTGTTGTCGCCTTAAGGATGTGATGTGTACATATGAATATGAGGTTTGTCAAAGCCTCTTTGTGCACTAGGTGCAAGGTGCAAGGACTGACCTTCCATTAACCATTTCAGTCCGAGTGCTTCTGCTCTTTGAGAGATTCTTTGTTAGCAAAGGGATGCAGAGCTCCTGCTTCTTCCATTTGCTTATTTCCATTTTTTTTGTTTTCTTTGAAAATGTAATTTCCTTTCATGTCATTATTCCGTTCTATTCCATGTTTTTCTCAGCAAAAAAAAAAATCAAACTATCAACAGCAATACTGTTCTCTAAAAGGCAAGTGATGCATTGTTTTGGATATCTTTTATATTAGTGTAATGCATAAAAGGCCAATACCAAATACACAAGAGTCCTTGTGACTTCTTTCATTCCTGCCATGTATTTTTTTTTCCTCTTCTGAAAACAAGTCTTCTGTCTGTGCCTGAAATGAAACGTGAGACAGATTTGGAGCTTTCGGTTTCTGCCTTTCCCCCATTTTCTCCCATGACCCGCTGACCTCTAGTAAAAGACGACATGTCCAAGAAACCATTATGATAAGCCTGCTCCCGTACCCTCACCCAGAGGCTTTCATCTGGCCTTGGTGCATCCAGCACCCCTCCCCTCCCCCACCACTGTGAGTCACTCACATGCGCAGCAATAGATTATTGTACACCTAACAGACCTTTATATGTGACACTTGTTATCTGAAAGGTCACCATTAGCAACCATGAGCTCTGACATCAGCACAAAGGAAATGATATGGCAGGCCAGCCTATTCATTCAGACCCAAGGTATGTTTCACAATGGTGCTGTTATTGAATTAGTTTACCTTGAATATACATATTTTATGGATTATCATAGTGATTCAGTGAGGGGATACTGTGTGAAATACTATGAGTTACCTTTACATGTATGTCGTCAAACTGCTTTCAAGAAGATCTAAATCATGCATAATGGGAAAAGCAGTATATAATTTTTTCAAATGCTCAAAAATATCTGAAGCCATTTATATTGCAAAGTAATCAACATAATTTTGCATGTTAAATAATATAAATGTGCAGCATTGAAACACAATAGCAGCTGATCCGGCATTGTATACTTTAGATAACACCTTGACATTATCTTAACTACCTGTAATGTTTTTTTACCCGTGAAGGTTTATATTTAGCCGTTAAATGCAGGTGTAGTCGTTACTTTGAGTCTTAAAAGTTAATGAATAAAAAGATCCCATTGTCGGTTTACTTTTATGGGGGTACAAGCTCGCCGTTATTTCTTTTAGATCGCCTCAATTCCAAGCAATAAACAACAGTGTTCTATCAGTAATGGGTTATTAAACTGTACTGACTATAGTAATGTCTTCATTGTAATGTCATGGCCTTTCCTTGATCACACCGAGGCTGCTTGTGTGTCAACAAGTGCAGCAGTGAGGATGTTGACGCAGGCTTCCTGCTGCAGTAGATACAGCAGAGATAATCCACACCAATGACAAAAGGACACGGGTGTGACGCAGACACTCGTCATGTGACATATCTCTGCTAATTGGCAGTATCTCACAGACTTCTGCTCGGCGCAAGTCAAACGCATGAAATTAATCAGGCAGTAGCGTTGTATGAGCATTTAGCGCGACCTTAACAGCGTTCCACTGGAGTCGAACGCACTGAAGCTTTACCTACCATCCTGTGACAAATGAGCTCGACGCCACGCGCCCAAATCCTACTCATTAGTCATGTGAGGTATGTCACCAAGAGTAATTATACTTAGCCCCAAACTTGCATATGCAACAACACACACACACGCACACAAAGCGCAATGTTGCTGCACTTTCCCACACTTAGGCCAGTAGGAAACGTTCTCATACATGCACGGCTGTTTACAGAGACATGAATCATAATTAAGACTGCTGGTGAACTCGACACTGCACATTTGGAGCATGCTAGATTTGGCTCTCATCGTATTTGCTTTGGACATAAACAAACACATGTATTTTGTCACGTTTTCTGTCCGCACCATGACGTCATGTGAACATGAATGCACGTTGACCTCGGCGTATTTTCTGTTTAGTTTCCAAGATGGCGTTGGCTTCAGTTTTGGTGCCATTTTTGTGTGTGTGTGAGAGAGAGAGAGCATACAGAGGGGCTTGTGCAGCCACTTTTCTCCTCAGTGTGTGTGTGTGAGTGTGTATTTTCAGTATTCAGCACCGTGCCTTTGGCCATGCTCCAGTGGAGCGCTCAGTCTCTCTGACGGACCGGTGAGAAGTGAGGAGGGTCAGTCCCGCCAGGAGCTCATTTAGTCCCTATCTCTATCTCACACACACACACACACACACAGACTCTACTAGTCACTCTGACAGGGAGACTCATCGCTCCCTCTCTCTCTCATACACACACACACACACATGTGCACACAAACACACACTGCTGTGCTCCCATTAGGGAGATATAGTGAAAAGACAGGACTGATGATGCATGTCACAAAGTACTACTGCCAGTCTCACTTATAATGTCTCCTCCCTCTCTCTCTCTCTCTCTCTCTCTCTCTCCCCACCTTCCTCCTTTTTGTCTCTCCCATCTTGTTGATTTTCTGCAGTTCTGCTTAAAAAGTAGAACATGTATATTCATGTCACATAAAGCACTTTGGTGTGTACATATAAAGTTATCGGATCATAACTACATGAAATTCTATACATGACTTTCAGCCGGGATTGCCTCCACACAGCTCTCACCTCTAATGTCACAGGAAAACATGGAAGTGAATGAGCCGAAATGGCGGCAGCTAGCAATGCCAGGCGCGATAACGTTGCTAACAGTGCAAACAACGGCAGACAGAGCCAGTGGTGTTAAATGGGGTTAGCTCACACTCACTGAGGCGACCCTACTGATAACACTGTCCCGTCACTATGGATTAGTCACTGTTATCTGTGGTGCCAATAGCAGTAAACAACAGTGCTACAATGAGCAGCAGTGCTAACAGGGTTAGATCAAACCTGGCTATTCGACAACAATGATGTCCTGATGGTACCCAACCCACGGATGTATAAAGAGGCCTGGATACAGTGTTGGAGGTGGGCTCAGCTATTATGAAAGCTGCTTAGAGGCTAAAAAAGTTAAACTTTTGTGCATAAAAAGTACCCAGATCTTCTGCATCTATTGGGCCCATAGTACATACACCAGTCAAGCTGACTACTTCCGGTTTAGCATTGTGCTAACTCGAATGTGAATAGAACAATTTCATCTTTTGGCTCTTCTAAACTTTCCAAATGTTATTGGACCTAATAACTCAAATATTAACAGAGAAACGAGCAAGTTCACAGGGGTTTGGACATTCAAACAAAAATGATCCGCTAATTTTCAGACATTTTTTTGCCAATGTAAGTCTATGGGAAAAGTCTTTCTGGCGTGACACTCCCAGAAATTCCTCTGGGCTTGGGTGAGACTGCTTTGTACGTTGATATCACTGCTGAACAAACAGCACCATATGAGCACTGCGGTCCCGTGCATGTCTGTCCCGAGCAGTGAGCAGAGTGGTGGGATTAGTTTGGATTGCAACACATGCAGAGGAATTGTGACATCAGGACGCCATTACTCCACTAAAAAGATATTTATTTCTTGATATATCTAATGTTTAAAATGTGTACAGCGAATTTAAGTACTGTCTATTTCTTACTGCAGTCAGTTATGTAGAATATTGTTGTCTTGCACAAATATGTGGCTGTTTTTCATACAGGCCTTCCTACCCATTACTTCACATTCACTTTAATGTGAAAAACAAACATGACCATATCACCGCTGAACTTGACAGTAATACTTTGGTGTTTAATTCTCTGCCGACCTCTGTTGCCTGTGTGTCTGATATGAATGCATTAGCAGGATTGCGCTGTGCGGTGGATTAGAAACTCCCCTGTGCTTTGTGAGGTGTGTGGTAATGCCAGACTTAGCGGATTCTGCTGCGAATCACATCCTCCCATCGCCTTCTTAATCCCTGATGCGCTGCCTAATGACACAGAGACCGAAGGAGTCAGCGGGAGAGCGGAGAAAGGCAGGGAGGGCAGGGGGAAAGTGACAGAAAAGTTGTGACTCAGAAGTAGTTTGAGGTCTGATAGAAAAGTATGTCTCACTCTTACCGACCGACACTGACTATTTGAGATTTGAAGGAAATGTGCATGTGCAAGATTTGGCTTTGTGCGTGTGTTTGCAACTGCTGCATCCATAATCAGCGTGTCATGAGCGGATAGGGCAGGTGCTCAACAGGTGTGCTCTCTGATACCAGTCCCTCTCCATTTGCCTGTCTGTCCCTCCATGTTTGCACACGCTCATTGTGTTCTCACACTGGAACACACTGGAACACAGCCAGTTCCTGTTACTGGCTAAAGCAGGAAGCTGCAGCTGACATCCAACGCTTCAGTTCCCAGGAGACTCAACACACTGAGTAAACCATCCAAGTCGGACCCACTTGAGACCGGTTCACCTGAGAATCAGGCCTCGTGTACACAACAGTTAAATGGAAAAGGAGAGCACTGAGGACTCTGTTAGCACATTACACTAATAAGTATCAGCTACTTCTGTTGGGTTCTCGAAGCCTGATTGTTTTGGGCGTCCATTTGTTTTCCCTTTCAAGTGTGGTTTATCATGCCAACAAAAGCTGCAGTATGCATCAGTGATTTCTGAGATAACTTTCAGTGAATAAGCTTTGGTGGCAGATGCCAAACTCAGCCATGGCTTGTCTGTTTGGATCAGCTTACCTTTTCAGGCAACAGAGACGACTGTATTTTTACTAAAAAAACACGGGCAATGCTTTGCCTTGTCTGATAGGCTTTAAATCGTCTCTGACGATGAAAGAAATACATGATGGTTAAAATATTCAACACCCGGGTTGATTGATTTGCTAGTTTTCAGTAGTAATCAATAACTGCTCTTGAGTCTGCCAGACGCAGAGACAAAGTCGTACCCAGTGAGAAAAGCGAGGCCTCCAACAAACGGAGCAGAGTTGCTGTGTTGCCACAATGGTCTTCTTGGCTATGCACTAGTGAGCGTGGGATTACCTGAGGGAATATCACAAACAGGTTGTCTCCAGTTCTTTTGGTCTGTTGTGGGTTTTTTTCTTACTGGAATAAGTAAGGAGATCTCAGCTCCCTCCTCCTCTCTCTGTGAATCACTGTTCCAGAGAGTAGGCAAGCACTGATGAGTGCATTCAAGTATCTTAGCGGCTCACTTGATTGTTTTTCAACCATCAGGCTCTCCAATCACGGCTGAGTTTAAAAAAAGTTCAGTCCTTTTAATTGTTTCAGTGATTCAAGGGTGGCCTTACTTGTTTTGGACTTTAAACCAGTTTCATTTGATTGCCTCGTGTTTTTGCCTACTTAAATGTTTGCTATTAAAGAAGTAATAATTTTTTTTCTACCACTTAGTGGCAGCAGAATGAGCCATAAATTCAACAGTGAGTATAAAGTTATATTATAAAGTTGTTTTGGCTTATTTGTTAGCTACCTAACCACAGATTCCAATATTCACTCTTTTAGCTCAGTTTTGGTCTCCACCAACTCCTGATATATATGCTAATATCTGGCTCTTTAGTCACGAAATACTCCACTATGTTCACCAGCTAGTCTCAAACTTTGTGTGTCTGCCATCTGGTGCTGGGCAATTATATAACAGTGGTTGTTCCAGAGCTGATTCACTGAAAACAGCTGAGGGGTGCACCTGGAAATGATGAAGATGAGAGTGATGAGACCATGGATATGAAATTGAGATCGAAATGCTGTCCAGCTAAGTTAGCTAGCTTTCTTTGATGCTACAATGGTTCTAAAAAATTACCTGAAAAATGATGTCACTCGTACTTTTCCACGTGCTGTGTGCAGATAAAGCATTACGTTTTGTTAATTTAGCAGCTGGCTCCCCATGCATTGTACAACCCGCAGCTTGTTTGGTTTATACCGCAAAACTTAATCTCAGTGTGTCCACGACTTGCAGCGAGTCAGTTTACACGGCAGTTCGCTAGCTACAGACACAGTTCTTTGCATCAGTAATGGTACACATACTGTAAATGATCATTCTGCTGTGTTGATTTGAATGGCAATATCTTCTCTGATTGTATTTCTATTAGTGAGACCAACCCGAATCAGTGAAGTTGTGCTATTAAACCGAAACAATAAGCTTAAGGACAATTTACAGCTCTAGACACCTGAAATATGCAGCATAGTTGGGTGAAAAGTCCACTGCCTGATATTTAAAATACAAATATTGATTAATGCAGCTTTATATAAAATAGATGATCAAAGTACTTAACTGGCATTTAAATTGAAATTGACTTGAACCTCAGTCTAATAGTTTTTCTCTTCTTTGAACCTTTAACAGCAGATGATGAACAATTAGCCGTTCTTCCATCCTCACGTTTTACAGGCACAGAGTTGACCTGGGCAGGATACCAAACCCCACAGGAACAACACATTAGTTACATTAGCAGCATAACTCACATCATTAGCGATGACATTTTAACAGGCTGAGCAGCAGTCACTGTTTTGGCAACAGCGACAACGGCAGATGATACATGGTCTAAGAAGACGGTGGCTATCAATCTTTCAGTTCACCTCTCCATCTTGTTCACTTGTTCCCTCTTTGTGGGTGAAACAAACCCGAACAGATATCACATGACACAGGGGTAACGAGCCAGAACGCAGCCTCAGTGTTTCGGGGACCATGAGAGTATTAGCTGAAAGCAGCAGACGTGTCTTTCTGTGGGTATCGGCCAATTTTAGTTTGTGATTTTATCTCGGCCTACCTGCTCTTCATTTTACTTTCTATTCTTTACCTGAGCGGGGGCTCTTAAAAGCTTCCTTCGGGGAATGGTGAGAGGGTCTTTCAGAGATCATGGTTGTGCCCTGCCTTTGATTTGGAATAGTCAGAGCCACAGGACTCATACCCCGGGGGCAAAAGGAGAGCAGGCACCCACACACATGCTCTTTCTTTCTCCCTTTTCCTCTTCTCTCTCTCTGTGTCCCACAGATGCACACACTGCCCTCTCTATTTCCACACCACTGTCCACTCTCTCTTTTTTTGTCCCCTTAAGCCAGAGGTCACAAGGGGTCGGGGCAGATACCATCCAGTCAGAGGGGCTTTAAGGGAAGAAAGAGTGCCATTCTTTTCTCTTGTTTCATTTTTTTTCATCTCTGCACCTCTGTCATTTTAGATATTTGGCTCCAGAAAATGGTTTGTCAAAGGGTAGGGAGACACTGAGCAATGGTCAGCATTCAAAGATGTTTTCAGCAGCAGATGCTGGATTTATTGTGCCTGGATAAGGGCTTGACTTTGGTTTTTTGTCCTGCTGTGACCCATTTTGTTCTGCTATCGTTATGGTTTATGAATAGATCTTTTGTTATCAGACCTGTATATTTGAAGATCTATTACATATTGTTTTTAACCATGTCTGAAATAACTCAACAACGATCGGAGATATTGCCATTTTTTATGAAATGAAAGTTCCCTGGAGGAACTTGTGACTTGACTTTTCCTATTTAACCTCATGAGATTTTACATTTGTTAAATGTCCACAACTATGGAATGGATAGCCATGAAATTAGCTATAGATATTAATGTCGCCCTCAGGATGAATCAACATTATATCTAGCTCTGTCATCAAATCAGCCGCACTTGTGCTAACTGACCCTTTGCTAAGTCCCGCCCCCTCCGGCCACTACTAGGTTTGCTAAACTTTTGCACCAGGCATTTCAGTGAGAGATATTCCAGTATCCTATTCCCGTAGTGTTGGAAACCTTTAGCCTTCAGCCAGTTACAACATGCTGAGGGAAGCACGTCATGCTAACAAGGGAGCTGAAAGTCTTGTTTTTGTACTGTATTCAATTGACAGCGGTACAACTTCATAGTTATAATAAGCAAAAGATTTACGATGATCGGTAGGTCTGAATGGATCTTTGTCATTAACGTACATATAGTAGTCAAAAAGTTCAGTCTGTACACTGGCTGTTTGAGGCCAGTAAACACAAAATTAGTTTGGTTTGTGTCTGGAAAAAGTCTGACTAATAAAAGCACAACATTAATTTTGAAAATCTTTCCTTAAATTAATTTTCTTGACTTTCTGTTATCTTAGAGTAACACTTGATCTTCTTACTGGCGGGACACTTAAGGCCTCAATAAGGTTAAACCCTGCAAAGCTGCTTATATCATCAAGACGTGCCCTGAAGTCGTGTGTACAAGAAGCTTGAAGTTATCGCAGAATCAACATCACCTGACAGGCGACTGTCTGGGCTGTCTGCACACAGCGCGGCACAGCGAGTGACATGGCAGTTTACACAGGTGTCCACTCTCTGAAGGAGGAAAAAAACTTCCTGTGATATTTGCATTTGACTTCTAAATATCCTCCTTAAAAACACAAACACACACTGAGTGAGTGAGAGAGGGGGAGACAGCGAGCTGACAGGCCTTGGGGCTAAAGTGAAATTTACACAGACAGGCCTAATACCAAAACCTTTCTGAAGGACAGCTCTTACACCACACTGGGTATGTGTCATTAAATTTAATACACATCAGAGGGCACGGTGCGAGTGTGTGTGTGTGTGTGTGTGCACAGGTGTGTATGTGACACCTATCTGTACCAGACCTCTTTTTAATGATGGGATTAGATAATACACACCTGTGGCCTTCTCATTATTAACACACACACACACACACACACACACACACGGCCCTATGGCTGGCCAGGAGGTGATCCTGTTTGCCATGCTGTCCGTCCTCCAGCTTCAACCCGACTTCAGCTTGTTCCCAGCACAGAATTGTTCACACATGCGCGATTACATGCTGGATGTTTCCTTTTAAAGTTGTTTCAAAACTACAACATGCAGCACTTCACTCGTCTTTATTATCTTTAAATGAGGAGCACCACAGCTGGCTTCTATAACAAACCCTCCAAAGACTCTAAATTGTTCTGATCCCAATGTGACATTCTGTTAAAGACAAATAATTTGCCTTATATAAATATTAGTTCTTCCCAAATCTGATAATAATTATTTGTATCTGAAAGTTACACTGCGCTGCAAATCACATCTGCATTGATTTTTTTCTTTAAATATTGAAAACATATTTCTGCCGCAGCCAATTGTTTCTGTTATTTGAATACGGTAAGAAAATCATCTGGCATGAGAAATTAAACTTCCTCGAGCAATGAAGTGAATATAACTCTTTTTATTGTTGTTGTCAAGCCACGTAAATAATAGAAATCAATTTCAGATGACAAACAATGAGCAAACATGAATGTCATTAAAAGGAAAATGTGGGTTTGACAGCTCCGTGAATTAAAGTTTTTGTTTGACAATGGTTGTTGTTATACTGTTGTTAGATTCTTTATTGCACAGTGACTTTAATGCATAAATATCCAAACAGTAGCATTGTCAATGACAAAAACAAACGGAACAAAACAACAAAACATGCCTTTCTCTAGTTTCAGCTGAACACAAATACAGATTGTTTCAATAGAGATTCAGCTTACAAATAGTGAAATCTGTGAACCTACATGTACAGATGGAGGAAGGAAAACAATGACAGTGAATATAAAGTGTACAATAAGAAAAATGTTTACTGTTCATTCTCTCTTTAATGTCATTTCCAGCAGTTCAGTTGCTGCTGCCCTTTTCTTTTAGAAATATTCTCTTAATTTGTAGAGAAATCAGGCGAACAGGGAATGTACAGAGCGCCAATCAAAGTGATACAACAGCCCAGAACGTTCCCAATAGGAAAAATGGCAGATGCATTAGAAACAATGCCAATTCAAAAACACATGAAAATCCAAAATAAAGGGAACAGCTGGAATTTCAGGCCAAGAGAGAGAGAGAGGGGAACCTATGGACTGTATGAAAATAATTAGCCTCGAGTTCAGCATTATTGATATCACTGTATTGTTTTTTTGTAACCAGTGAATGGGCAAAACATTATACATCAGCTAATGCTAATGAGAGCTAGTTTGACTCTCATACAATCCTGCTTCTTTTTACAACCAGTGGAGTCGCCCCCTGCTGGCCGTTAGAAATTATGCAGGTTTCAGGCACTTCTGCATTATCGTCACTTTTATGACCCGGTGGTTGCCACGTGGAGAGACTAGAGAGTTCGTTTAAGTAGGATAAATGAACATTTAAAAGTGTTTTTTTTTTTATTTATTCTTGGCCTCCTTACTACCCACTTAAGAAAAAAACCTGGACTGTCTTCTCTGGTCTTTCTTTTTCAGGTTAAAAATCACCCTGTTTCCCTTAGCACTCCCCCTAGAGGCCTGGAGAGCTTCTATTGTGTAAACTGAATATGATGCAACACTTTTCTGGTCCATTTTTTTTATTTTTAACTTTGCATGGTTTTTGTATTTGCAGCATGTTTCCATTATTTAATTTTGGGACATTTTTGTATGAATTGGGATTGTTTCTGAAGCAGCAGCAAATTTCTCCGAACATAAATGTTAAAGGCTGTTGTGGCATGTCTGCCCTTGTTGTAGACATACTGCTTATATCTTTTTTATTGCGCATAAAGATCCATAAAATTCAGTGTAACACCAATGATTTTTTTTTTCAGATTTTACATGACATGTCCCCCTCATTAATCTCCCACTACCTCATCTATATGCACATATAAGCTGCAGATAAAGACCGGCCTTCTGACACCTTGTCCTCATAATCCCATCACCTTGACCAGAGAGAAATAATGCATGGAGAGGTCCCTGCAAATCATTTACAGGTGCTGAATAGGTGTCTAAATAGACTTGGTGTGTGTGTGTGTGTGT
>CAFUXE010000616.1:606236-635522 GCA_903364295.1 Serranus cabrilla
CTCTTTCTCACAATCAAAACCTCTAACCCACTTTTCCAGCATGCCGGCAAATTAAAGCATAAAAGTGTATGTAATTTCAGAGCGGTGCGCTTTGATTTTGCTGTTGTTGTTTAAGCTGCTGAACAATGTCTGAACATGTTTTTTCAGGTCAAGTTGACACCTGTGATTGTAAGCATATGTTACATATGGAAATGTTTTTGCCCTGATTTTGTTTCTTGATGAGTACAAGTGTTGATTTCATGACATTGTTAAAGCTGCAGTGGGCTAAAGGAGATTCTGTGCTTATGAAATCAGGCTTTATACGTACAGTGGGAGGACACTTTAATGCATTTACATTCATAAATAGTCACATTAAATCATACTAGATACAACTCCAGTGAGATGCATTCCCCTCCGACCCACTTGTGCTGCATTCATCATAAAACAGGATGCCACATTATGAAATAACGGACAGGAAAGATCCATGAATGAGAGTGTTTGATTCCTCGGTGCTCCCTCTGATGTGGAGGTGCAGTGGACACAGGGATGGTCCTGCTGTTCCATGTGGTCTGGAAAGTAGCTGGTGTCCATCGTCTCCATATTTCCCTCTGTGTTTACTTTGATGTTTATATTTGAGAACCTTGATTGTAAGCAGGAGACTAGTGAGTGGAGTTTCCTGTAGTCATATAACATCGCTGTCCAATGTCGGTCACAAAAAGTACTAATATTTTTCAAATGGATGTAAGAACAAACATTAACCACCTGGAGAGCTGGTGGAGAGGTGACTGCATAGATCTTCACCTTCTAGAGTAATAACTTGGTGGACAACACATGGGAAATCCATTCATTCACATTCAACTGTCCCAACAAGATCTCCAACCTAAAAGACAGAAAAGGTTGTTTGCCAGTGTCACTTATGGTGAATTAAGGCTTCAAAACCTCTTACCAATACTGTCGGGTCAGTACGTTGTATTCTGTGTTGTGTATAGTGAGTAATAGAAAAAACACCATGACCTGCTCCATTTGAGCAAACGTTTGATTGTGTACACTCTCCAATCAGCCTCAGTTAATTGGTCAAACTGTTAAATTATGTAGCTGATGACCCTGACATTTTTGCTGTGATTTCACTTCATTGCATCACTTTACATCATAAAGTAATGTTTTTCCAGCTGGTAAGTGAGCGCCATCCAGAATGGCACACACACACTATATATCTATACGTATATATAGTGTTCATCATGGCATTTGTACGCCATCACTTCCCTGTAGGAGACAACTTAAAGCATCACCACCTGCCCATCAAAATCCCCAGGATGCACTGAAGTAATAGGCCTGTATATATATGCATCAATATGCATGCACAGTACAAATGGGGCATTTATATAATGGCTTGTAACCACGTCCGGCACGTAATAATTACACAGAAGACATTTGCCTGGTAATGGCACATAATTTCCCCCATCAAGATTCCTCTCAGAGGTGTCCCATTCTGTGGCATATTGATTCAGCTCTAATGAGAGTCTGGGCAGCAAGAAGTTTCACAAAGGTTACAGGCAGTGCTGTGTGTGTACTATGCATCAGTAATGACTCCGATAATAAATAGCTGGATTTTATGAAATGAAGGTTGTTTAGAGTTTTGCAAGCGTTTATCCATGTATAGCTTTATGTATACGTCTATCTGTGTCTGTGAGAAACACTAAATTCAGCTTATCTCAAAGTTTTTCAAAATTTCCTCTTTCCTCTCATGTCACTGTTACTGTTGGCAACTAAAGTCTGTTTCAATCATGATTTATTTTTCTGTTTCTATCACTTTATTACATTTTTGTTAAGTTTTTGCACAATGTACTGCATACGGCCTTGTACTGTAGGTGCAGGGATAACAAGCATGGAAATGAAAGTTAATTGTTGACACAGACAATATCTTATTAAATCAGCTTTTAACCCTTTGACCCCCCCAAGCAGTTTCAAGGTGTTTTTGTAGCCTTGTTTTTCACTGTTTTATTTAAGTCCTGCACTTCTATGGCAACAGCACAATCACCACTAAGTGTTGTAAAATCCAATCTTTGTGCAGTATTATAATGCCATAAATCATAAAGACAAACACAAGTTATATTTCTTTGATAATTTATTATACAAAAAATAGTGTTACCTATATTGGAAACATTAAATCAGGCTACACATGCCATACATTTTAAACTATGTACATGTTTACAACCTCTATTGTCCTCTCCTCTCTGCTCTGTGTAAGCAGCCTGTAGTTCAGTCAAGTTTCGCCAAATTTTTGTCACGTGACTCTCAGCTAAGTCATTCATGGCGTGCAGGATTGTAACTTTTTGTTTTTTTTACAGGGATTTTAAACAAGAAAAAGGCGATTTTGATGAAATATCAATATTTTAAGCTTAGATTTTGTTATTTTTCCTCACAGAAGCATTTTTCACAAAGGATTCATCCAAAAACTTTCAACATTTTTAAAATGCAACTATTATTTCTGTTTTCACAGTTTCTGTCTGTTAAATTCTGGGAATTCATTTATTTATTATTAAAAAAAACCATGCTTTTCAAACCTGCTGCTGGGTTGTGGGGTTCACAGGGTTAATACAGTAAGCTGACTGTACAAACCGAGTTAAAAAACGCCCAGTCATGGAATCTACATACGCTAAAAGTCTTTGTTCGTGTGTCAGTGTTTGTCTGTTGGATACAAACACAATAGGCGCCCGCCCAATGATAAGCAGCTCATTAAAGCAACCTGTGTGTTTTTGCCAAGTCCTCTCAGCTTTAGGGACATTATTCTGCGATACACACCCCTCTATCTGGGAGCGGGGGGATATCGTTTACCGTTGCACAACTCTGAGGAGCCACTTATGCGTGAAAGGCAGATGTGTTTGTACTGTAAACAAGAGAGGGGAGACGGAGAGAGTGGTGCAGAGCCATGCCAAGAGATCCTCTCTGTCTGCCAGGGGGCTGCAAAGCTAGACTTCATGAAAAAATATGGACAGGAGCGATGCTTTGCATGAAAGCACAACAATACATGTTTATGGAATTCTTTGCTTGTATTTGCAAGACTGTATGCAGCTAAAGACATTTATGAAGCAACTGTATTCCTGTTTGGGTATCCACACCCATCTGACCATCATCTTTGGATCATTTTAAAGCAGTAAACAAACAGATTGTGATAGAGAAATTAAGGCAAAGTCAAGCTTCAGTTTTGTTGGCAAACTGTTGAAAATCTGTAATAAAATCGGAGGAATCTTTTCCTTTTATCAGCTTTCGGAGGCACTTGACTGCAACCGCGTCCTTCCGAAGCATTCATCCATTCCCCACAAACAACTTACGCCAATCATGAATCATTCCACAGCAACAGTGTGCAGATATGCTTCTGCTAATTGACATACTGCTCTCGTAAGCTGCGGCACAATGAGATTTCGCTGTGAAAAAGCCTGTGTCCTCCTTCTCCCCGTAAGCTAATTTCAGTGATGTGCTGTTTATCAGAACCTTTGAATAGAGTAGACCTAGTTATTGCTCTCCACAGTTCAAAATGTAGTTAATCACATCTCTCCTCAAGCTATTTCCTTCTCTCTTGGCCTATATTATTGCAGCCCTTTTCCTTTAGATGATTTGTGATGCACATTGCTTCATCAGCAATATGGAGGCAAAGTGGCCGCGCTGGCTCGGTCCATCACTGCACATTTTTTTCTGACCTCTTCATTTTTCCGGCAACAGGCACAAGATACATAGCCCGCTTAATTTGTGGCAATGTAAAATATGACATCATTTTTCCAAGCTGCAACAGTTTTAGTTGTCATTGGAAATAATAGATAGTTGTTCTGTGTAAGTGCGCTCTCAGGAGTGTTGGTGGGAGACGAGGGATGTGCTGGCCGGCTCCGGAGGCCTGGATAGTGGCACAGAGGAGACACAGAGCTGCTTACCACCTGAGAGTGACCACATATAACTATTACCTGCTCTGTTCTGCTACCTTTTTTTTCTTTTAGTAATTTTTTTGGGCCTTTTCAGCTTGATTTGATAGTGGTAGAGATACAGAGTGAAAAGGAGAGAAAGAGGGGAAGACATGCAGGAAAGAGCTCTGAGCTGGAATGGTTTGTGATAACGGCTAGCCCAATTAAACACCATTTTAAAGGACATTACGTACGTATATGTCTATGCTTTTTTTGCATCTTATGTGTCATTTAATGTCCCATTTTCTCATGTCCAACTCATCCCATATGGACTGTGTTGGGAGTACTCTGATTACTTTTTTATTTTAATGAGAAACCTAACGGGTTTCTCCGGTACATAGAGAAGCTAATGCTAGATGCTAAGCTAAGTAGCTAACAGAACTTAAAAACACACAAACAGATGAGATCTGCGATAGAGTCACGATAAGGAGAGATGAAAGTGCTTCAGCAAAACTAGCGCAGGTGTAAATAAAGGGGATTATCCACTACAATGTATAACTTTTACAGAGTAAATTATATTTAGCGAGAGCAGCAACTAACTACAAGCACTCAGAAATACAGGAAGTGACACAATACGCTCACTGTCAACCATATAACAGGTTTTAAACCAGTCTTCTCGTGTGCACTTTACATTGTGGCAGATAAAATTTTTTTTGGATATTATGGTTATGATCAATGGATGATAGTTTTGTGAAATGATGAAATGAAGCTCAAAGTGGGAGGCTGCTGCTGCTTGAGCCTTCGGCAGCTTGGCAGCGTCTGACTCCTCCGGAGCGGTGGAGCGTGGGAGGAGCTGAGGCGGGCTGAATGACCCACCTGTCACTCAAACTAAGTTAGCTGCTCAATCTGATTTATTTCTTTAAACATTCTTGATCCTATGTTAACAGAACAGGTTATATTATTTTCTCTACTTTGTGTTCTATGCAATATTCAACACGTACTCACCTTGAGCAATTTTCTGTTTTCTGCATAAAAGTGTTTTCATGATGACAAAGACTGTTTGTTTGATGTCACGTAATAAGTATTGATGCAAAGAGAGTGAACATGTTCTCATTAACATCCGGATTTCCTGCACATACTGTATTGTTAACAGCATACCAACACTCTGTTCACAGAAATAGTTTGAATAGATTTTTCCTGAGATCTCTCAAACTTTAGTCAAATATCTGATTTAAGGAGATTACTTATGCATTCATCCCACTGCCGATTTCTGGCAGGCTTTCTCTTTTGCTTTATTTATTAATAAAGCAATCATTTGTCCTTTTTTTTTGTTGCAATTAAGCATTTGAAATACCCATAAATTTCATTTAATGAGTGCTGCTCAGTGGCCATGAACTTCACAGCATGGTTCTGACAGGTAGCTGTGATATTTGACCCCCAAAAGTCTGCTTAGGATGAAAGTGTTTGTGTATTTATCCTAATTGCCCAAACTTGGGACGAAAGGGCCGAGTCACTGAAGCTAGAATTCACCCTTTTTTGGAATCGCTTTAGTCCTTGCTGGATATAAATCTCTTGTTTTCTTCACTTTTCTAATTGAATACCCCACTGGTCTTTCTAAACGAGGTCTGTGTTCTGTAATAGAGATTGATAACTTGGCTCAGTAGGTGCAAACCTAATTGATAGTATCATCATAATGTTCATGCTTTCTTGGAGAAAAGATGATTTGGATGTTTGTGCACAATTCTGTGTGTGTTTGCCCTTGTGTTGCCCGCATGTGTGTGTGTGTGAGGGTGAGAGGTAGAGAGGTGTGTGTGAGAGGCGACATGCATTAAGAGAGAAGTGTGGAGTGAATGGTGATTGTGTGTGTTTGTGTGTTCTGTATACAAGAATGAACAGTGCGTGCATGTAGTGTTAATGAGGCCGCACACTCGCTTCTGTTTGTGTGTGTGTGTCTGTATACCAGCGTACATGTGTGTACACACATCTCATCTGCATGGCGCCATGCCCCATCGCTTCCATTGGGGTGTGTGAGAACAAAGACTTTCCATTTCCAGCGCTGCTGTGCCTGCAGGGAAAAGCCTGATCATAATTAGCTGAATGATGAGCCTCCGCCATGCACCGCACAGCAGGCCTGTGGCTGCCTCTCTGCAGCACCCCTCTCTTTCTCTCTCACTCCTCTCTCCATTTTCTCCACTTCTTCCTCTTTTTTCTATTTCTGGCGTTTTCTTTCTATTCATTATCTCTCGCATGTGCTGCGTTTTGCTCACCATCTATCTTCTCCCCTCTCTCTCTCTCTCAGTCTGACTCCCTCTCTCCGCCGTTATCACGCTCTCTCTTCATTTAATTCCTTGGATCTGACTCTCTCTATTTTCCCTCTCTGTCTTCTTTTTTTCTCTCCTCTCGCTCCCTACTCCTCAGACACACTCTCCTTTTTTATCTTCCATTTCCTCTGAAGCTGGAAAAAGTAGGGATGGGACAAGATTGACTTTAAACTGTCTTGTGAAGATCAGACCCAGACATGGATTTGCATACTCAAACGCCAATATGCCACCGCGCCGAACGGGAAATGTGTGATGATGCGTACTCTAATATCTGAATCATCATTCAACAATTACTGATAATATATTCCAGGAGTAATATTTTTAGTATTTTGGTAGTCTATTATTAATGGGTAGGAGAATATGTCCTCAGGTTTTGGTGCATGATTTCAGAGCAAAAATCTAACAACCTTTAGATGCTGAATTTTGTCATTTATAAGCTCTGTGTGATTACAGGTGACATTTAGGAATATATCATTTACTGTGCAGCTACAAGTACTTTCCAGTATATTGGCTGTATACTGTGCTATGTCTTATAAACATGGATGTATTATTGGACAGGTGTACTGGGTCAGTGACCCCCCTGGCCTTCACCTATAAAATGTCCCTCAAAGATATAAGTATCAACCAGAAAGGGAATCAAAATTACCACCAAGAAACATACAAGGAAATTAGACCAAAATAACTACAAAAAGAGACAAAATAGCTGCAGGGTTACTCATAATGACTATAAAAAAGGGGCAAAACAACTACAAAGAAACACAAATTGACCACAAAGAGACACACAACAACTACAAAGAGAAGCCAAACAACTACTGTAGAAAAACGAGAAAAATAACCACAGGCACGAAAAAAAAACAAAAAAACAAACAAATACAAAAAGACACAAAACCACAGAGAGATGTGATATGACTACAAAAAAACGACAACTCAAGACAACAAAAATAGGCTAAATAACAATAAAGTCAGTGTGGTTTGTGTTTTTTTTAATGTAATGTAAAACACTTAATTTGCTTTTATTAACGATCTGTATCAATACCGTAGAATCTAAAAAGCGATTTCTAAGCTTTCTTAAATGTAAAAAAAGTTCCATCAGCTCTCAAACCCGTGAAACCAAACCCCTTCATATCTTTTAAAAACATTGCACCAGCTGGGATGGACCAAAACAAAATTTGCAAAATGGTGCAAAAACATTTCTCTGAGATTTCCCCCACATCAAGCGATAAGAAACCTTCAATTTGTTTTTCCACTCCTCCCTCGATCTTATCAGTTAATTCACTCCGGCAATAATTCCCAACATTGTAATATGATTGTTTACGACTCGAGCGGCCCCATTTTCCTCCTCACCTCACGGGTGAGTGTTTCCATGTTTGTTGACTGTATCATGACTTAGGGATCAGCGACGTTTCATTATGTTGGGGATTATTAACGACAGCTGTTCTGAACCAAGCAGCCCTTCCTCCATGACGGAGAGCACTGAGAGGCAACAAAGGTTCTGGAAATGGATACTGTGAAATAATCCAAGTTGTGTTCGACTCGAGCAGAAATCTGTGCATCTGGTGAGCATCTGCATGGGGAGAGCAGTAATGTGTTTGCTCTGCAAGGTGTTGATGTTTGATGCAATAATCTGCTAAATCATTATGAGGGCATACTTTAAACTCCTTTTTTTTTTTAGAACGGATGCTGTAAGCCTTTATGAGTTGGCATGTGTTACCTTGAGGACACATTAACTGAATAGTAAGCATTAAGTAAGGATGTTTTTAAATATACTGTAGCTGCATGCATGCTTTGATAAGTGTTTGTTGTGTGTGTGCGTGTGGTGTGTGTGCGCCATATGGGCCAAGAGGTTCTTACATCTTACACCAAACTGATGGACCACCAGAACAATATTTTGTGAGGTGGCCTCTGGGCAACTTGGTCATTCACTGTGCCACCCCACCACTCACGCTGACACACACACACACTCTCTCTCTCTCTCTCTCTCTCTCTCTCTCTCTCTCTGTATACCACAACAGGCCGGGCAGATGGCAGCCCCTCGGCCCGCCGTGCCAGGAAAAGCATGTGAATTAAAGGTTATACCCAGCAGGTTTGAAGAGCTGCCAGCACCGTCGCGGTGCGGCGGAGGGGGGCCCCGGCCCACCTGCCTCCCAGGCTCGGGGACATCTGGCTGGGGTTTTGTGGAATGATGAGCGCGCTGCCGCCAACCACCGCTACTGCCACCACAAACCGGCACCACGCCGAAAGGAGAAGCCGTCATCTGTTCGGTTTTTCAGCTCGCAAATGAACAAATGAGCGGGTGTCCGTCTGTCTGCTGGTCTGTGTGTGTTTGCATATGTGCATCTGTGAGAGGAGAGACGGTCCTGAAAGCATCTGATTGGATGGGAGGGAGAGAGTGAGGTGCACATGATGGGTGCAAAGATGAGGGCAAAGTGCAGGTGAAAGCTCTGCAGACCCCAATTTTCACATTTGCTCTCTCTTTTTCAAAGTTCTCTCTGTTTCTCTTTTATTTCTATTCCCCCTTTATCAAAACCAGTTCAAAGTACACTTCCTAATAGATTAACATTTTTTAACCTCCAGGCCATACAAATCAGTACCTCACAGATCTGGGCTGAGGTTGCCAGGTCCATGAAGCAGTTGCCAGGTCAGGCCGTCTGAAACAGACATGTCAGTGCTGAAGGCTTAACAATACAGCCTGTCTCAAATCTGCCCTTAATTCCTTCCCAATATGTTTCCCCTTGTTTGCTTTAGCTAGGAGCAGAGTGAAACGTTAGGACCCCAAGTAGCTTCACAGATGTTGCAGCATATTTCTGGACCTGCCAGCACACAGAAGCTTTATCAGGGAGCAAGACACATTACATCCACCTCAGGGAGTCGCTGACAGTAATGATTAGAGGTGGTTTGATTGGAATGGCCTTTGGTTTGTGAGGTTTGGAAAAATACAGAATATTGGATATCATTTAAGGGTTACAGTTGCTGTGGATGATAATGTCTGTTAACAGTGTTTTGGCTCTTGTTATTGGCTCATAACTGATTTTGTAACTTCAAGAAGGAAAGTAGAAACTACAGCAGGGATGGGCATTTTTAATAATTCCCATATTCGTGAAGTCGAACTCCATTATGAAGAGTACTTCTAACATAACAAGAGTGGGATCATGGGAGTTGTTGACTTCATTGTTAAACAGCCACTATTGTAGATTAAAATCTATCTGACGTGACTCAGGCAGGGATATAGTTCACAAGTTGCCAAACTATTCATTATCTCCCACACTGTCAATGTCAATGCATTACAGCTCCACTCCTTTCATTGCCTTTCACAATAAAAGCCCTAGACGTATACATTGCATCACTGGTTGCAAAAGAGAACTTAAATTCACTCACAGCATTTCACTCAACAAAGATAGTTTTGTTATAATCAGGCTTTTACCCACATTGTGCTGCTTCATTCTAACAAAATAGCCAAAAGTAATGTTAGCTAATGTTGCCATGCTAACTTAAGGCTCAGTTATGCTCTGATACAGATATGGATGGAGCCTTCTGTTTGTACTCAGCCTTCATTTAATCTGTATTTCTGCACTTTTCTGATAGCTTACAGACCTGCCTGAAGTGGAGCAGTACCACTGGAGATTGTGAGGGCAGACGCAAGTCATAGGACACAATGAAGACAGTTTAAAAATGGCAGAGACATTTGAGGACATATTGGTGAACACGGTACTTAGCAGGATAATAGCTGGGATCTTGGAAGACAACTACAATTATGAAAAGAACAGGACAGGAAATACAAGCAGGACACACGTGTTTTAAACCCCCATGTTAGCCAAACTTTAAGATTATCAAATGTTGCTCAGAATTCTGACTGAACTTAAAAACTTTCGTCACTAATCCACTTCCTTGTTCCTACTTCCTATAGTTGTATGCATACAGTCCCTTTGAGTTTTACCTCCAGATAAAGTGGTTTAAATAATGTCGCCAACTTTTGACTTGTTCTGATCTGATCGTGTGACTGCTCGTCTCAGATGTTGCTGTTTCCAGATCTCAGCTATTTCTTTGTTAATTAAATACTAATCATGACTGATAAAAGTGAAAAACTACAAAAAATAAAAGACCCCCTTGTAATAAACCTGAATTATCCAGTTTAGTAGCTAATGAGTGAACAGAAGCTTTATCGGCCCGGTCTTGTATGAAACATGTTGCGACGATGTTATCCTGGAAACAACACATGTGACTTCTGTGTGACCTCTTTGCTCCGGAGGTCAAAACCATCAGTGATGTCAGAGGAAAACCAGATGCCTGCTGAAGGTGTTAATGACTGCTCAGCCGCAAACTCCACACAATGTGTGGATGTGGAGTGTGCGTGCTGACTCTGGGGGACAACTATCAACAGAGAGGAACCCTTATGAGGTGTTTCTGTTGTTGTGAAAATGTTAATGTGCTTATCTGATTGAACAGACACAGATACTTGAACAACACGCTCATGCTCCTTCTCGCTTTTCTTGCCAAAACTCTTCTGACACACACACACATCTCTGAGCAGTGTGTTAAAGCAGCTCCTAATGTCTGGGCCTCTAGACACAGCGCTGGACTCCCTCCCTCCCTGCCAGCTGCCAGCTCCTGACCCCTTGATACATCCTCCTCCACATGGCCCGCACAGCTGGTGCAGAGCCTACACAATGTAGGCCACACACTTACTTACACACACACAGGCTCGTGTGCGTGGGCAGACACAAACATATATGTTGACAAAGACAGACAAACGCACACAAATGCAAAGAAATACATGTGCATGCATGCAATCGTTCACAAAACACACTTCACTTTCTCTCCCGCCCACACACAGATGCATGCACACACACACATCTTAAAACACTAACCGTCTCTCACTCCCTTTTCTGTTTGCCGGTGAAGGTGCAGAGGGCAGAGAGCAGCATCCTGGACACCACGCTATTGTTCCACCAAACTCTGTTAAAGTACTCATGCAACTCTCCTGTGTACGTCCCCCTTCTGTCTTCTGCTCGGATCTGTCTGTAGTGTTATATGGTGTAGGGTTTTGCATGAGAGAATGACAAATAGTTGGACACAAGGTTGATGGGAAAAGCATGAGAGAGTGATTTGTGGCGGATGATTGATTTTAAAGAGACGCGAGGTTGTGGAAAGTGTTTTGGGTGTATTATGTTGTCAGTGGCTTCCGCGAGGTCCGTTCGTCACCAAGTGCAAAGACAATAAAAAGTTTTGAAGAAGTAGAAATAGCGAAAAATAAAACAGTATTTTTCAAAATTAGTCCCGAAAAAGTTGTTTAAATATTATCATTGTGTATTCAACTTCAGATTGCAGCCTGTGGCAATTTAAAGGCAATTGCTTTAGACCTTAATTTTATTCCAACGTACCTGACCCTGCCTGAGGGTTTGTTTGTTCTTTGTGCACACACACACACGCACACACATACTCACAACACTCCATCACCACTTCACCCATGACGGCATGCAGCCTGTAAATAGCCCCCATGGCGCTGGACTGTCTGTTGCCATCATCAGCTGCTGTCACCTTTAACAGCCAATGCCACGTTTGTCACCAGGCCGGGCGGAAAGAATCCCGCATGTAACAGGCAAAAGGGCTGCGTAGCCCTGTTAGGAGTTACTATTGTGCTGCTTCATTGACTTTTTCCATCTTTTTTGGCTTTCCCACACTGACATGACACAGCACCTTGTGTATGACACAGCTGGTGGGAATCACATTTCTAGCCAAAGGACATTTAAGTGGAGCCTGCCGGTCGTGACCTCAAGTCCTTTAATTTAAGGGCAGAATTGCTGCTTTTATTGCTTAAAACATGTTTATGTGGTGAAACTAAACGGCAACCAACGAGTCTGAAAAGAGACACCAATGCGGAAGTTCCTTAAATCTGCATTATTTCTAACGACCAGCAGGGGGCGACTACATTGACGTTTACGAGAAAATTACACTATTTCTCAGTTGGTTTATTATGTCAGTGAACATTTTAGATTTTATGGTCTCAGTCACTAGTTTCAATAAAGAAAGATGTTCTTTTTGTACATTATGGCCCCATTTCCAGTAAACTAATGATAAAGCAGGGTGTGATTTAGGGCGTGGTTACCTTATGATTGACAAGTCACTACCACGGTGTCGTCCAGTTTGTCTTCCAGTTTTGTCCGTGTTTTCATCTTCCAACTTTGACCCTTTCATAGTCTGTTTTCACTTCATGAACTTTTAACATTTTTGCCAGCTTAAATTGTCTTGTACAGTGGTTGGCTGTACAACAGGCACTCAAAGGAGTAAACGTGTCATTTCTGCACCGTGCTAACTAAGCTAACTAACCAGCAATAGCTAATTACCACTGATGGAGAGTACTGAACTTCATATAATTCAACTAGTAGTTAATCTATAATTAGTTGTTTTTTGTTGTTGCCATTTTTTGTATAGTTAACTTTTGACACTGCACACAATTCTGGATCATAAAAGGAATGATTTATTTTAATCATTGACTGGTGTTGCCCTTTTTTCCAGTCAGTAGTTTTAGTTAACCAAACTAGATTTCTCCCTTGGGAAGCCTTGCTGTTGTTCAGTTTCTTCCAGTGTGAACTAATTGGTAGCTTGCAAAGCTTAACTGACACCCCAAATAGTGTACGGCTTTAACTTTGAAATAGTTTGAATGTCAACAGTTTTTGTTACTTTATTCATCTGAACACATGATGTGTTCCGCTCTAATCGGGGCTAGAAGAAAGGGATTGTGTTTGCTTGTGGAAAAGGGCAGCCTCGGGGCAGGTTATCAGCCACCGCAGGCTCCTCACTTGTATCACGCCTGGTGGGCGTCAATATGGTGCCAGCGGGCTCACTTGATGAAAACCAGACCAGTCTGGAGCTGAAAGGTGAAGCACTAGTGGGATGAAGGGATGGAGAGAAAACATATACAGTACAGTGTGTTAGAGAGAGGAGTGTTGGGTACAGTAGAAGGAAATATGAGAAGCAATGTGCTAAACATTGGGTGACTGGGAGTAAAGTGGAGTGGAGTGGAGTGGGATGGATTCGGGAAGCTTACAGCGGGACAAAGCAGATCTTTCATCTTGCTGTGTGTAATGGCAAACAGGGAAAAGGATGGATGTTCCACGGATTATCTCAGCGCTTTAAAGACATCATTACAGTTTACACACACATTTAACAGCAGTAGTCGTCAAACAAATTTTATCTCTTACTTGTTTGAACTCCGAAAAGAAGAAACACAGCTTGAGCTTTCAAAGTGTTGCATGCAAATTCAGCATAATCGTTTTCCCATTTTGCTCATCACAATCCAGTTGCTGCTAGAACAGAGAGACATGCAGCAATGCTTAATTGTCCAATTTGTTGCTGCCATGTGTGGAAACATGCTTAGCTGATTGGCTATGTTTGTATCTTGATTCAATTGATTGAAGGCCCATATTCTCTGAGAAAACATGTGATCAAGCTTCGGATTCACAACCTCGCTTACTAATCTTTGTGTTCAGGCTGCATGTATAGAATTAACACAGCAGTCATTTACACTTCACGCGAAATTAAAACCTGTAAATAATTTAGAGATTACTCATTTCTGAGATGTAATTAAATGCAACTTCTCCAGGGAAATTGTTGAGGAATGTATGTAAATAACACCAGTAGCCGTGGAACTGGGTGTGTTGGGTTTGGGAGTCTGGCAACACGGCGGCGGTGGCGGCGGCAGAGTGACAGAGTGCAGGTGTATTTAGGCGGCTGCTGGCTATCGGGCAGAGAGGTGGTGCAGACACACAGCACTGACAGGGAGGCAGGGACGACAAAGTGCTGTTGATAAGCAATGGAGACAGAGGATCACATGAGGGACGGCTGGCTTCAAGCCCGCTAAACGGAGCTAACACACACACACACACACATACGCACACACACGCACACACACACATACATACACACACACAGACACACACACACACATACCACTGTACCACACAAAATTTGTGCCATATGCTGTATATACAAAGACTGGATTTATATTGCAGGAGCACTTTAGAAAAAAGTCATTCATCATAATGTAAAACTGGTGTGAATAAACTTTTCCTATTAACAAAATCCCATATTTGGAAGTTATACCTACAATATATATAAGCTTGAATGTGACTGACTACCTTTATAATCACTCTTTTTACAGTTGCAGAGATAATTCCTTCGTTCTAAGCATGTGTTACTATCAAAACACTCACTCTATGAAAGAATTCCTGTGTTAAAAAGCAAGAAATTATGGATTTGCTTGTAAAAAATCAGTACTTTATGTGGGCTGTAGCCATGATAGTCACTGGCCAGATCATTTGCTCATATTATTTTAACATCTGATCAAACACTTATTATGTGTTTTAATCAGTTTTCATCTCCCTCGTGTTTTTTATGCATTTTGCAAACACCAGTAATTAAAATCCAGTATGCTTACAGTGTGTACTTGAATAATAATAATGACAAAAAAATGCATTATTTATTACAGCCTTTTGTTTTCCAGTACCACATTTGCTAATGATCAGATAATTCTCCAAATGTGCCTGTAAAACACAAGGATCTTTAATTTAAAAATGCATATATTTTAGTTAGAGCTGCAGCAGTCAGTCAACGATATTTTTTTACCATAAAACTGTTCAACTATATTCTGATAATTGATTAATAATTTTCATGAAAAATGCTGTTTTTTATAACTTAAATATCTTTTGGTTTGGACTGACAAAGATGTCTAAAGACATCACCTTGTAGAAGCTGATTTACATTGTAAAGACCGAACCATTAATTGAGGAAATAATCAGCAGATCAATCAATAATGAAGATCATTGTTAGCGGCAGCCCTATATTTTTTAGTGCTCTTTCCACCCATGTGAATAGAAGTGCTTGTGTGTGTGTTTGTGAGTGAGATCTCATGGGAAACATCTGACTTATTTGAGAACAAGCTGTTAAAACAAAACTAGGTTACCCGAGGAAAGCTAAAACAGCAAAACCACATTTTGTTGTGTGAAATACAACTTCAGGGACGCTGTGCTGCAAACATTTAAAGTGTAAAAGATCCCCTGAGCATTTTTATTCCTCTTGGCATGCAGAAGGTTAAGATCTAGATTTTGTTTCTCGAGTGCACACTAATGCTGAACATTGGTCTCTCGTTTTAAACGACAGCCACTCAATTCAAGTTATATTTTACCAAAGACAACTGGTTTCAAATAGCAAATGATTAAAAGCAAAGCGAAATATTATATAAATATTGGAACAGTGAATGGAAAATAAAATCAAAACACAAGTCATTCAGAAAGCTGAAGGAGGGCTAAAGGAGCATTACCATGACCATAACTCTTCAAACTCAAACCAGCCTGTGGAAAAAGAAGGTGGCAGCTTGCCAAAGTCCTCAGTCTAGCCGAGGTGGTTAACAGACTAGTGAAGGATGCCTTTCACGCTGATAAATGTCCAAAGCGAACAAAATGACTCAAATGTCTTTCCAATTACAGTTTTGAAGACATTGCATATAGTGTATGTGTTTAAGAGTGGAGGGGAAACTGAGAGAGACAGAGCAGGAGAGAGTGGAAAGGGCAAACAGAGAGGCGGAATTAAGAAAATAACCTGAAATGGGAAATAGGATTCGACGAGTCTTGAGATCGTCACGGCGGGAACCTAAAGTCAGAAACACTAAAGGTTCAGAAGCCTGAGTATTACGTCTGTGTGTGTACAGTCAGTACATTCATCATGTTCATGTGCTGTTATGCATTTCAGCATCCGCGTCTCTTGGCCTGGCCACCAGACAGGGTGTGTACAGCTGTGAACTTTATTCCCCAGGGCCACAGAGTCTGAGGGCTGGAGCTGGAGCTTCCCAACCTCAGAAATATACAGTGTAAACTCAAACACACACACAATCATGGCTTCTATAAACACAGCAAGTCTGTATTTTTTGTATTTAAATATTTTTAGGCATTTAATTATTACCTCTGCCATGGACGTCATGTTTTTGCCAGTGTTTGTCTGTCTGTCTGTTTGTTTGTGTACCAAATAACTAAAAAGTACTGCACGGTTTTGGATGTAATTTCTGGACAAAGTGTGTATTGGGACGAGGAACAGGTTATTAGATTTTGGTGGTGATCGGTTATCAAGAACACCATCTGAAATTTATGTTGCAAATTTATATTATTGTGTCAGTGACCATATTGCCTTCACTAACTGCAGCCATCTAGTGGATGAAATATTTCAATTCCAGTGTGCTCCCAAGACACATGCTTTCAATATAATCCTTCAAGTTTGCAATTTGGTATTGTTTAACTGACCCTATTGCCTTGGCGGAGGTCTGCGCCCCCTGAGTGCTTTTCTAGTTCTATTCTTTCTGTTGGGACTCAAAAAAGTAGATAGATTTTGTGGTACTTTCACTTCTTGAAAGTCGGAATAGAAAAAGTACCCAGCTGCTGAAGGAGCTGCTGAATTTTCTGTTTCAATGTTAGTGGTCCAGTTTATTTCTTTACCACTATTTTATTTATAAATTCTAGACATATCTGTATCAAGAGAATAATCTGTCACAGCTCTTGAAGACGATCTGCTGCCGTTCTAGCCAGCATGTGTCCAACATGTCGGTGGATGATGCAGCTCAAGGTGAAGGCATCTCTTTTCCCTCCTCCCCTGTCTTGTCAGGTCTATTTTTGCCAGGGCAGCTGGAGTGTCTGAAGTGTGAAATTCTCTTAAATGCATATTTATTATATTTAATTAACTGTATTTACAGTTTGGATGATGACATTTGCATGTACGGTGGATCAGAGCAGTCAGACAACTCTATAAAGGCATTTGAAAGATGCAGAAGATGTCAAAATGTGGTTGACGAAACGTATTTACTTCTAAATTGTGTAACAATTTCTGAAAACATGGAGACTTTGTGTGCAGAAGACTTTTATTATTGACAATTATCTACACTACATATATACAGCTGAGCAAGAAGATTAATTCAATGATTCTGTCTTTATCTTTAAAACCCCATCAGACATGAGTAGAAAGTATTGTGTGGTTTAATCAGTGTGTGCCATGTTTTTTTTTAAGTCTGTCCTGGTTTCTATACAGGATCTCATTCATGCTAATGAAACAGCTGGCTGACACACTATATTAATGGAATATCCCATTGTTCAAGCTTGGTGCATGCACAGAATCTCTAAAAGGACTTCTGATGTGAAACAAAAGCACCAACATGAGCTCCCATTCTTGAACTACTTATTCTGGCCGTACACGGGGAGCATTCCTCTCCTATCATGGTCCATGCGAGCTGTGAAGCAGCCCAGCCTGCCTGCTCTCCATCACGTCCCTGTCACAAGCCCAGTCGGCAGCTCCCAGCTCCTAATTTGCTGCCTGGAGTTAGCGAGCGGCGGTCTGGCTAGTGTTAAACCACTACAATGATAAGATCCAGGTCCTCTCCTCTTTAAGTCCTCGTTTTTCCACATCATCCAATGGGCTCTTTTGTTTGGGACACGGGGATGACTGTTGGCAGACGCACACAGACATCCATGAACACGGGAACACTCATGCACACATTCAGATGCAGGAAGAAACATGCCTGAACACAGACACACACACACATGTACACACAATTACCAACAAAGGCCCCACCACTTCCTCCAAGCGAAACACAGAAGATGTATGACTTGTCTGCAGCTTGACGCCTGCTGTTGCGTACCTCGACAATTCCTGGAGTGTGTAACAGATGATGTGTGTATTGTGGCAGAGAGCATGCCTGGTATGGCTCATGGCGATGGGTTGCATAGCCATTCAACATCAGGCAGAAAAAGAGAAAAGGTTATTCTGGACTGCAACTGATAAGGATGATGCCGCATACCAGGTCATATCTGCTTTTTTCAGGCGCTCTGTCTGTATTTGCAGGGTTCCCAGGTGCCCTGGAATACCTGGAAATTTAGAGACCAGTCATGTGCAACACTCAGATATCCTGGAAGTAACCTATATTGTCCTGGGAAATTAGCCTCACGCTTGACTACGTAAAGTGCATATTTTGTGTGAAACCCGACTTCTGGTTGGATTAGCTGTGACGTTCTACACTTCAAAGCAGGTTTTCCAGGCGTATAGAGGAACAGGAAATCAGATACGGGTTGTAGGAGACTTAATAAGAAGTAATCTTTGTCTTTTTTTTCTCAGGGCAGTAAGTGGATTTCTCAGTGGAAACTAGCTAGCTTACTGTTGTTATGCTAACAAGTTTTCATTTGTTTTAGTAAATAAACTGGATTATGTTGGCGTGAAATCACTGGATCTTTTGACCTAAAATTACTTGAGGACATATTCTAATGTTTTCTAGCCAGTAGCACACTACAAGAGACACTATCCAGTCCTGTACATGATGTAAGATTGCTGCCTTGAAATATTTTCAAACCAACTGACAGACAGTAGAAAAGTATGAAGCTTGAATATTGCCATATTTCTTTCAATATATTGGTATGTTCTGTCACTCCAAGAGGGTTTTAGTTTGATTGATCAGGCGACCGTATTGTACAGTCACTAGCAAAGGGTGTAGCCATCACCTGTAATGAACCTGAGACTTTATCATTAACTCTGCATCATTAGAAGACGAGGAATAAAACTGGGCTTTAATGTCTCGGTATTTGGCCATGCAGTAAATTTTATGACCATTTGTGAGCAATTGCTGTCCTGTCTTGTCAAGAAAAACTCCTGGAAAATTTCCTGGCAAATGATTTCTTAAAAAGAGTGGGAACCCTGATGTGGCCAATGTTTGAATTACCTCAGTTTAAAGTTTTCAATTCTGCTGTGTTTGGACATGAAACCAATTTAATTTAGAAAGGATCTTTGATTTAATAAGAGCAATCAAAGTTGCAGAACAAGTGGAAGACTTGCAAATCTCCCAAGACCGCAGGAAACATATTGGCTCTACTGTCGTCTCATACAGTTCATTGATTGAAATTGGACCAGCTGATTGGTTTACAGTTCACATGGGGAAAGTTCAGGCTCCGACCAATCACCTGTATATGCGCTAATCAGTTCCCTGTGGAAAGAAAGTACGTACGAGCAAAGTGAAAGGGAGACAGCTGCCTGCGGCTGGACCGCCGCTCAGTTACCATCCACTGACTGCATAATGTTATAGATCTGTTTTTGCTGGCTTTGACTGACAGCTGACCAACTTTGTCAGCAACCTTGCAAGAGCTCCCCACTCCTACATCTTTCACAGACCCATATCAATGACCTTCAATTTCAAATGGCAAACCGAAGCATCGACTGAAAGCTTCCTTTTATCAGGTGCCAGTCTCCGAGTATTTCCCTTTCAGAACGCATAATGCAGAAAGCATAACAGGTCACGTCGTTCACTGCTCCCATGAATCATCCTCTGCAGAAAGGGCAATCTTTCAACCCTCGTGTTGTTTCATTACCGGCTGATGAAGTAGTCTAGCCCCGTGAAGTGGGGAATCTTGTTTAGCTTGGCCAAGCCTCCCTGACCTCTGAGAATCATGAATACCATATGTAAAGCTCTTTCATATACTGTAAATCCACACAGAACTGTTATTTTTGTCATATTCTCTTTGAGCTGGAGCGTAGAAGAGCAAAAATATTCTAACCTACCCTTGTAAATTTTTGAACGATGAAGAGAGGGCTGCAGAGAAACCATTCTTTGTTAAAGGGGAACCTGTCTTATCGCTGAATGAGAAAGACAGGTTCTCTGAGGGTTCTGTTTCTTCGCTCTACAATGGAAGTCACAGCAGACGAATGAAGGTCAGCATTGTGTGTCTGGAAAATATAGAGCTCAGTAAGTCTGCCTCAGAGTGCTTCCAAATAACTCCATCACTGTCTGCCGCTGTCTGTCTGCCCACATACATCTGTCTATTCATATCTGTCACTCCTGTCCCTTTCCTTTGTCACTGTCCAACTCTGCCTATTTTGCTTTTTATGAGCTGTATCTGCTGTCTACCTGACTCTTCTTCTGCCTTTCCTGCCCTCCCTCCTCCATCTCTCCACTCTCTCAGATCCAAACATGTCAGTCCTCCTCAATAAGTGTCCAGAGGTCCCCTATGAGGTAACACTCCCAGGGTCTGTTTCATCTCCAGGCGTGCCTCAGCTTGCTTGAGATCACATGAATGGCTTCGAAATTGCTTCAAAATAAAAGCGGCTACAAAAGTACCGATTGTGGTAGTATCAACAATTCGAACAGGGCTCACACATCCAAGGCTGCCAGAGAATTTATTTTAGTAATGAGATGGAGAGATGCCCTGCGCATATCACAGCTTGGGCTTTGATTTATGCCGCTGAATGAGGTGATGCCGTAATTTGTGCACGAGGGGAAAACACACACAGCCATTTAGTGATGGGATCCAGCTCTGTTCAGTGGCACTCTCCCAGCCCATCTGGCTTCATTTACAATCCAGTTGGAGTCACACACGAACATTATACTTGGCTGTCTTCATTTTTATTGGTCAGCCTTGATTTATGACCATCAAAGTCCAAAATAATTGGCTGACACTGGATGTCTTTTATAAGTCGTGTTCAGGGGGCAAAGCTTCAGCGGCAAAAAATGCTGGAAAATGAGTGAAAACAGAAGGAATGTATGACGTGATGCCTTGAGAAGGAGCAGCAGAGTCTCTGCAGCCGAGCTTCCACTTGTGTATTTTTATAACAGGCGCCTCCTTGGCCAGCTATGTATGGTTGTGCCAAGTACTTGTGTACACAGCGTTGGCCAGGTCATGTAACTTGTAGATGAAAAACATCTTTGCCAGATAGTTTCAATGGCTAGAGAAAAAACAGAATTGCAGAAGAGATATATACTGCCAAGCAAGAGGAAATCGACAAGAAAAAGCAAAAGGAAAATTACCATTAATGTGCAATTAATTTAAATAACTACAAACAGTGTTTATGAAAGCATCACATTTGGTACAAGGGGTATTGCAGCTATTAGTTACTACCTTATTTTTTTTAAATAATTTTTTTTTTTTCATGGAACCGCTAGCCTCAGGCTAGTTAGCTTAAAGCTTCCTATCAGCCCAGCTTGCTAACTCTGGCATTGATCACCACTAGAAATTACTTTTTGTTCGTTTGTTTGGCACAGTGCTCGTATTTCCTTTTCTGTACCTTAAAATTCGGTCTTCTTCATGCACATCACCTGTGCATGTGGTGGAGAGGATTTTATGGGGTAAATCTATTTGATGTTTGATGGTATTAATGTTTAACTTACAAATAGAAATATGAAAATGTTTCCATACAGTAGATAGCTAGCTGATGAATTTGATGCCAAATAAGCTATAGCTAGCATAATTTCATTGATCATTTATGAGACTATCTTATGATGCTAGCTACCTGAAATGTGATGCTTTTTTTCTGCCTTTGGAATATTTCCAAAATTCCCTAGTTTAACTTACCATGGAAAGTTTCTAGAAATGTATCTGAATTTTACTGGAGACCGCCCACCCCTTTGCAACCCTAACTGTGACTGTGACATCCCTGCATGGATGCCACAATACTGCTGGTCACATGCAGGCACATAACCAAGACTGAACCTGTACCTTACCTTCTGATTTTAAAAGAGTTTTTTAAAAATAAAAACGTGATGCGTAGTGCTAAACATAAATGTATGTCAAAGATAAACAGATGCAATTTCTAATATCATTTTAATCTTGCAGCTAATTACAGATTGTAATGAACAGAGTTTAAGGTGGTTTCAGAGCACACATTTAACTCGTGAATTTTATGAGCTAGTGTTAGAAATTAATTCTAATGAGCGATGGAGGATTTGAGAGAGCTTGTTTTTTTGTTTTTTTTAAGTGTTTCTCTCTTTCTAATGAGACAATGCATACAGTACATAAAGGCAGTCTTAACTATACACTCTGCCTTTGGCTCTTTATCAATACAGTAGTTCAGTAAGTCTGCAAAACCTCCTTGAAAACTCAAACTAAATGAAAAGTTGCTTTGTGTCTCATTCAGGAATGGCAGAAAGCTTGAATGACAAGGGGGGGGGAGGGGGGAGTAATAAGCCAACAGAATGGGAGCGGATGAGCTGAGCCAAGCAGCTAGAGAGATTTTATTTCTTCTGCCTCCATCTTTTTTTAGTTTTTGGAAGGCTGCCTAAAAATGTGCCTGTCGCAGATGTTTGGACAGAAGGTGTTTGCATGCTGTTCATTTATACACTGCCATACGGGACACAGTATGACCACCACAATAACCAGTAAGTAACACTCTCCATGTGCACAACGCCTCGCCAACTTCTACCTTCTGTTTTTGGAGGGAACGTGTACCCCCGTGGATTGAGACGTACCTTGAAGCTCCTGACTTGCCCCGCCGCCACTGATAATGACGCTGCGATGGTAATGGATTTTGCATTAGCGATCGGTTTGGGAGGGAAAACAAACACTTTTTATGGAGGCTTTGCCGAGCGACTGTGTGTGAATGTGTGCACAGGTGTAGACGTCTGTGCAGGCACAGATTGCTGTAGACCAGAGCTTGTCAAAACTCCCACACATGCAAACTTCTTCATGACATGGTAGCTTTGCTCGGCTATGCTCTACTGCAGAAAGCTACCCGGGCCATCTGTCATTCTACCCATGAAGGTGAACAGACTGTGTGCCTGAACCAGTTCCAAGTTTCTCATGCTACCACTCCCACTACATATTGCAGGGGTACAGTATCACTGTCACCAGCTTTATGCTGCATATTCATCAGTTTCAGCAGTTTGTCAGAGTTCTGCCATCAACAGTGCTCACACCCTCTCAAATGACCCTGAATGTAACCCTCTTATGAACACTGAAATATTGAAACATCCAGGATGCCTGAGCTGAATATGATGATTATCCAAAGCAATGAATGAAATAGACAAGAAGCAAAAATCTATATTATAATGTGACTATTTCATGAAGAGACTGTCCTCCACCAAAAAACATCCCCGTAAGCCGCCTATTATGACCCATATTTACATTTATTTGGTCTCATATTCATATTCTTACTTTCCCCGAACTATTTCATTTATTATTTATACAGTTTTTAAAAATCAATATTGCTTTAAAGTAATTAAATACAATAACGTTGGTAAATAAAGTAAGTTCTTCTACATCACTTGAACAAGCCACTTAGGAACAAATCTGCTCGAACAATTGGTTCTTGCATATTACGTAAATGTATCACGTCATTCATCAAGTGCATAACTAAAAGCCCACACAGATTTATCTGTTGACAGATATTATTGGCTGATATTGGCCTATCAAAGGCCTTTCAGTACCAGTGTTTATGCTGTCTGATATGAGCCATTATGGAAGCTTCTTTTACACAATATATAACGCAGAAAATGTTGCTTGGCATTGTTTTTTTATTCTTCTTTTCTAAATAGTCAGTAATTGACTGACCCTGAACAGTAATGATGTTATTTAGTTATTCATTTTATTCCTATTTATTCTTTATTTTCTCAGTTATCGTTTATAGAATTGGCTGACGATGTAGTGTATTGTTTGCATAATGTATGATATTGTATAACAGTGTTATATATTACTTAATGAAGTTTTCTGTTGGAGAAAGTAGCCCTCTGGGTACATTTGCAGAGCAGTGAAAAATTGGTTCAAAATCCACATAAAAAAGGTTTTCATTCCAGCTTGAAAAATTACTATACCGACCACCACGTCTGCTGTTGATGAATTTTCCAGAAAGAAATCCCTAGTTCTAAGGTGAAGTAACTAACGTACTTATTTTATATTAAAGTTACTACTTGTCTGAAAGTTACACAAGTAGTTTTGGTGCTTAAACTTGACAGTCGGTATCTCATCGTTAATCGTGTTTAAAAGTGAGATTGTGTAGTTTACGTGAGAATGTGTGGTGCAGGATGTGAATTTTGACAGCTCATATGTGTACGTCCTACCGAACCATTTGTCGCGTTTGTTGTTTGTTTGAGTCGTCTGTCATCACGTGTGAACACAACACTTCTGTTCATAGATGCATCTCAGCAGCACGGTGGAGATGAGGCAGACTGACGCAGCTCCGAACATATGCTGTTCATTTTTTATCCTTGAGCCATAGTTTGCTGCTCGAAATCTGGGATTATTTAGCAGAGAGAGAATGAGATCTGGTTCGCTTGTGAATGTGGCATTTAGCCCATCTGGTCTCACACAAACGCTGCGTGTGGGTTCCACAATTTCCTGGATGCACCGCCGTCATGTTGATGCTATGAAAATACACAGTTCTGCTAACAAACATTTTAATTTGTATTTTTCTTTACTTGTAGCCTATTATTTGTACCGACCGCTCTACTGGCCTGATTTCACACAGCTGAAGTAATCACTGACTGCCTGTATTTCCGAGGTTTACAATTCAAGTCAATAGTTGAGAATAATAAGACCTGGCATCATTAAAATATAGGTGCTACTGCTACTGCACTACTTTCCATTCAACGTTTTTGTAACTCCAAAGCACAACGTTTGGATTTATTCTTCCAGCACTGCAGGTAGATCTTTATAGTCCTGAATTTGGGGGCTATAAATATAAATGTATTTTTTCTAACCACGGATTTGTGTGGAAATATTCAAGTTTAAGTGTAATTGGCTGCAGTAGTTAGGTGAAGTCAATGAAAGCAGGGCAATTTCCTTACACAAAGCAGTCTGACTCCAATGCCAGGGAAGAAAAGCTAACCTCACTCTGTGCAAAGGTACAAAATACACCTACCAGCACCTCTAAAACTCTTTAATTAACATGTTATATCTTTAGTTCATGGAAACACCAAGTATTAAAACAACATGTTGTGATTTAATAGATTATGTGTCAGACTATTTCTCTGGCATGAGATCTTGCTGTAAGTAAGCTGATTAAACTATTTATATCAGTTTTTATTGTGGTGCCTGTTCTGTCTTAATCAGTGTGCGGTTTCTGTTCTTTTACCTCCTGCATGTGCTTACGTGACCTCACACAGGCAAGATTGGATTATAAAATCAAATCTTGTAATTTTGTGCAGTTTACAGTTTTGTAAACAGGTATGCAGGAGTTGGAAAATGTCAGTTCAGTGGATGTATTGATAGCGAGAATGGTTTTTCTTAAACGTACTCTGCAAAACGACATTACGGTTGATTTTTACATCCCATGTCATTTTTCTTTCATCGCAGTCCTACTGAGCTCAGCATTAAAGGGAAAAAACTATTATATGTAACTGAATAGGTTCTGCCCTAAATAACCACTGTGTCAGAAGAGTGAACTTCATAGCACTGCAGGTCTGTGAATATGCATGGTTCTGTTTTTTGGTGGGAGCACATCCAAGCAGCAGTGAATAACACCCTTTGTTGAAGGAGCCAAACCTCTCACTAAAATTCAATTTCTGAAATTGCGTGAATGAAAGACCTCATGCAGAATGTAAAAGTCAGCCAGTCAATGTAAGGTTCAGGGATATTTTTTTCCATCATTTAGGTAGAGGTGGAAGAGGTTACTGTGGATTTCAAGCCTTTGTTAGTGTTCTTTTACATTTCTGAACGTCTGATTGATAAAAACCTATGCATAGTTGGTATAAAGTTGGTAATATGAATGTAGCAACTTTCTTTCTTTGAATCAAATGAGCAGGATGGTCAGAGTGGAGGCAGATAATTATTCTTATTTATTATGTGTAATGTTGACAAGAACTGTGACCATTTTGGTGGCTAAACCAAACCAGCAGAGTAGTATAAAGCAGCACAGAGAGCCAGATACTAAATGAGTAACATTCATGCTTCATCCAACACTTGTAGTGTGGGAAAGCATTGCTATCGCAAGACGAGTTACAGCGTTGTTCGGCTCATTTTCTGTAACCAGAATTAAACCACGGCAGAGTTAGCAAGCTAATTCGTTACATAGGCAACCGTCTAGTGAGTAGAGAAAGCAAGCTAGCTTGACAATTTGCCTTAGTTTTTATGCTATACAGGTTACAAAAACTATCCCAACAGGGAGCTGGTGGCAGAGGTGTGTTTAATGGTTCCTCCCTGTGGTAGAGACGGACAAGCTAATATTTTGTTTTATTAAGTGATGCTGTGTTGAGGCTTTCGTCAGAAGTGGCCTTGGTTTAATTTAATGTGAGTTGGACAAACAATATGTGGGCAGTTGGCCAATATTAATATTATACACACTTTACTGGTGTGAGCTGTTACTTAAACAACAACAATGACCATTTTTCATGACCGCTGCAAATAGTTCAATATTTTTTTCCACTCTGTCAATTTCTATGGTGGAAATATAAAAATCCTACAGCTCAAAGAAAGTTACTAAATGTATTCTGATTTCAGCAACCACAAAAAGAGGACTTGGAGCGACTTCACTGAACAATGCAGCTGCCATCGTTTACCTTCTATTGTCTGCTTTTCCATAGGGGGAGAAAAAAACAACCATTAGCATTGAACACATTGCATTTGTTTACCCCCACATATCTCTCATTGACATGCAAATGCTCCCCTCAACTCCTCCAAAAAGAAAAAAAAGGGAAAATCAGTTATTAAAATTCAGGTAATGTATTCCTGTTTCTGAATTCTATTTGAGAAACGTTATTAATTTCATATATCAAGTTCGGAACGGCCATCTGTTCGCTGCGCACCGCTGCACCTCCCTCCATCTGCCCCTGAGTTCCCCGCGCGCCGTTCTGCCGCCACCGGCTCCAAGTTTTTATGCACTCTGGCTTTTTGATTTGTCACTCATCACCGCATAGGCCCATGTGACCGGGCCCAGGATGGCAGGGGCCTGGTGGGGGCATTCGGCGGTATCAGAAATGGTGACATCTCAGGTGATTCAAGGCGCTGCCGAGGTTGAATAAGTTACTTTGTCCACTCGTAGCCGTGGCTGTCACCTCCTGACACCGCTGAACCAACTGTGGTTGCCTTCCTCCCACCTTGTATTCTCTTCCCCTACTCATTTCCCCTTCTTTTCCCTGCTTTGTTTTAATCTCTGTCTCTTTTTTTTCCTCTTCGTCTTCCCTTCTTTGTTTAACTCTCTCTCTCCCCTCGGTGTTCTCTCCTCCAGCTACAACGCCCCTTTCCTCCCTCCCTCCTTTCTGTAAGTGGAGGAAGCAGATTGTGCAGTCGGCACAGTGCAACGTGTCCCTGCCACAGTTAATTTAGCATCTGTGCCTTCATGAATATGAATACATTTACACGTCCAGGATATAATTAGGTGGTGGAGTGTGGAGAGGGTTCACGACACTCCAGGTGGGGAGAGAGGGAGAGAGAGAGAGAGAATGAGGGAAGGAGAGAAACAGAAAAGAGATGGAAGTGGGAAAGAGGAGCAGGTAGGGCTAAAACAATCTCCCAGGCACTGTGACCTCTGTCGCCCAGCTAAGCACTCACATCAATCACACAGAAATGGCTGGAACTGCATGACTGAGGCAGTTTACATGCCTGGCACAGAGAAGTAGATGCAGATGCAGAGGCAGACTGTGAGGCCACTTCAGCTTACAGCAAAATGTGCAGTTGGGATGTTGGTTGATGATTGCCTGCAGACTGTGTGTCTGTGTGTATGTTAGAAAGGCTCAGGTTGCATGTGTTTATGCCACTGGTGCGAGTCTGTCTAGAAGGTTTTAATGCTGTGGGCATCCAATAAACACTGAGAACAAGCTTGACTTATTTTGTTAATGGACAGGATTGTAAACCACTTGGAAATATTGATGAGCGTACCGTTTGCTGGATTTATGTTTGAATGATTTGCCGATTGTGGTCCTGCTTGACGGACTTGGACCTTCAGCTTTCATTGGGGTGTTTGCAGTAAATTGCTAAAGCAACGACAAGGAATAGTTATTTTTTGCTAACCTGCTGCTGGCTGTAGCTTCATATTTAATGCTGGTATGAATCTTCTCATTTAATTATTGAAAAAAAAAGTGTATAAGCATATTCCCTTTAGTCTCCAGCTATTACTTTCTTTAATTTTATGTGGATTTTGGCAACAGTATTTCCATGAGTAACACCACCACTTGTATCGTAAAGTTTTTCATCTAGATAGCAAGTGCATTTCAGAACTTACTTTTTGTGCTTTTTTATATCGATTTGGCTATGTAAGACCGTATAAGACACCAATGGAAATTCATATATTGATATAAAACCATGTTTACATAAAAACAGCCAATCATGTTGTTGATGGTCTCATTTCCTTATGTATGTAATATAGAGGCATCATTATTAAATTGAAACTGTTCTTTGTATCACATTTAAGTAATCGGAATGAATTCTGAAGCCGTGGTCGTGGTACTGTTCATGGCCATGAAGATGCTGAGTCCGACTGTAACTTTTGAGTCAATATCCAGCCCTCAAAAGTGGCCCAAGCTTTGGGTGATGACCCAAAAATAAACAAGTTGTGCTTGTTAGGGGTCAGAGTTCATCCCCGGGGGATGGAGTTGGGGCTACGATGTCAAGGAGCTGCTTGGAGGTGAACCGCCGCATTGTAGGGAGCAGGTTGAGGTGGTTTCAGCATCTGATATTGTACACCCACTCCCTGTGGAGACACTTCAATAACAGCCAAATGAGAGGAGACCCTGGGGCAAAGCCAGGACCTGCTGGAGGGATTATATGTATCCCTGCTGGGCCAGGACCACCTCGGGATCCCCAAAGAGAAGTTGGAGGATGTAGCTGGAAAAACAGATTTTTGGGCTTCTCTTCTGCCTCTGATGAGCCAAAAATGGGTGGTTGAGTCGCTGGATGGTGTGTGTGTGTTTACTGTAATTACATGTTGCTTTAATATTTTTTATGTTGCTCACATGTGGCATGTGTGTGTATTATAATGCTGATTGCTCTCTTTTTGTGTGCTGCTTTGTTGGTGTCTCAGTGAAACATGGTTAAGAAGCTCAGCTTGGCACAGGAGTCCATAAGTCATTCACACTGCGTAATGGTTTATTTGCCAAAGCGCTGTGCTATTTAGGCACCGGGGAGGCACAGTCTCCAAAATGTTTAATGTTGTGTAGTTTAGCCATATGCCACTGTTTTACAGCAAGCATTGCTTGTGTCATTACACCCCGGTGCATTGGGCACTTTCCATAATGGATCCATAACGAGAAGTTGCTGCAAATGAATAGCCAAACATCTTTGGGGATGTTTGTTTAACACAGGTGTTACCCTTCTGTAAATATGATGGCGTGATGCCGTATGACTAGGTACGCTGCCAGACAGGTTTTTTTTTTT
>CAFUXE010000616.1:661031-698578 GCA_903364295.1 Serranus cabrilla
ATTACAGGGAAATAAAACATGGGAACAACCAGGCACAGGAATCCAATTCCCACTTAATGTTCTCTGAACCGCTGTCACTGTAACAAGCAATGAGGATGACAGTTTGGATACAGACAGAAATAAATGTTGCAGTGGAAAAGGCTTAAAAACAGGCTTTATTCATCCACACCGCATCCGTGTATTTCAAATCTTACTTTAAATATTGTATAATGTTGTACTTCATGCGGCTTTTAATGGATTTTAGAACAACTTAATGAAAAAAAAACTCTAGAGAAGAATAGAATAAAGGCTGCAACAATTATATTATACCATGTTTTTCTGCTACTTTTCATTTAAAATTAATTCATTTCTGTAAAAAAAAATATATCCAAAAACCGGGACAAATGTTTTCTCGCAAGCGCCAACAGCCCAAGGTCATTCCTTTAACAGACTATTGGGTCAGACCAACAGTAAATATTCACTTAATGATGAAATGAAACAGAAAACCATCACACTGGAGAAGCTGAAGCCGGGGAATGTTTGGTATTTTTCAATGATTAACGACTTCAACAGTTAAACTTTTATCAAAAGTGTTAGTGATTAAGTTTCACGAGGTCATGTTGCTGTGAATAGAATCAAAAATAGAATATTTGGAGCTGATCTGATTTCTGTTTGGCCTTTAAGCTGCATTTTTCCTAATTGTTGGTAATTGCCTGTTTTTTTTGCAGTAAATGAATGATGCATTAATGCTGGTTTAATGTTAATGTCAGTTATATGTGTGCAGCTCATTGCGTAAGCCAAAAATCTCTGTGTGTGTGTGTGTGTTGGAGGTCATACATGTGGACCCACGCTGAGCTGTAGTGCGGCTTTGAAATATTCAGTAGAAAACAACACATTGGCATAAAAGAGAAAACACTGCTACCGTGTGTGTGTGTGTGTGTGTGTGTTAGTGTGTGTGTCCTGAGCCTGTTGCTCATTATTCATCCCTGTGTCCTCCCGGCCAATGATTATTGATCGGGCCATGTTAAGTATGGAGAGGGCACCTTATGGTGACAGCTTGACTGGTGCTGCAGCACCTTGATCTCCTCAGAGGGATGAAGGGGGAGCGGCTTGGTGGCGTGACGCCTCGTGTGAACTTAGAGGAAGATGTTTGGAAGAGAAAGGTGCAAAGAAAGGTTTCTACATGGAACATAAACTGCATGTGTTGAAGACTCAACTACTTTGTACTGTACTTCAGTATAAGTCTGCTTAGTCTGATGCTAATAACTGATTCTCTGATATCCGTCGCTCATTATTATTAGCAAAGAGCAATGTACAAAACACTAATGTAGACAAACAGCTTTTAGTTTCTGTATTTTTGTTTGTATTCCTATGAGTAACTTGATGACAGAACAAATTTAAACTTGTCTGTTGTCTGGTTATTGCTCTCTCTGCAGCCAGCGGGAAGAATCTCCAAATTGTTTACAGTTTTCAGGAAAATGTCATTTCAGGAGTTGCAGTCTCCAGTTTCATTTACTTTAAGCTTGAACTCTGCACGGACCAAACAACCAAACTCTCACTGGCTAAATAATGAGGGTCTCGGTTTTTCCTTCTAAGTGCCCCAGAGTTCGTCTCTCTACAGGTGAGAACACAGTCTGAACCAAAGGAAGGAAGCAAATCAAAACACAGCGTATTCACGGTTGAATTTGGGTGGAAATTTGAGAATCAATACCTGGCACAGTAGTAGCAGGCTTGGAAAATGTCTCATGGACAGACTAATGATCCAATGATGAAGTAAAAGTAGAGCACACACACACAAAAACAATGAAGTCTTCAAATTATTTAGCGACAGCCTGGTGGCTAATGGATTCAATGGCACAGCTGATCAATGCTGCATAAAAGTGAAAAAACTCAACCAATAATACATTCAAGCTGACCTGTATCTATAAAAGTATCAGCTCCTTTTGATGCTCGGTGTGTTTGATAAAGTTCAGTGTGAAAGCAAACCAAAACTAAATGAAAAATTCAACAATGTTGCAGCTTCACCACTGAATCGCACCAGGTCCACCAGACTTTAGATGAGAAAGCAACCTAAATATGTTGGCAGATATCTAATATAAAAGGACGACAATCTGGATCAAAGTTGATTTACTGGAGGATACATAAAATGCACATGACAAGTAAGCCATTGCTAAGTATTGTGAGGAGAAACTCAGGTTTCTACTGTGTTAGCAGCAGGCAGCAGCATGGATGAACAATGTACAGCCAACAACAAATGATTACTTACTCATAAATGATCTCACAGAGCAGCATGTCACAATCCTGCGACTGGAACCTTGTTTCACCAAATGTCCTGATCACTGATCGGCTGCTGACATTAAACAGTTGCTGCAAATGAGCCCGAGGCGGTTTTCCTTTAAAACACACTGCTATTATACAGGCAATTGTTCCGTTTTTTAAACTGATTTCAAACCCTTCAAACCTCATTTCAGTGCAGCATATACTTCCAATTCATTCATATAATTACATATCTTATCTGGCACTGTCCATGTAAAACAATATTGTTGGTACAATTGTTGCTGTTGTCTGTGCAGCAGTGATGACTCAGCTCTGTTTCCTTTCACTACACTGTTCCAAGTCGGAGGCCTTTGAAACTAACCAACCTCCGGAGTCCAATAATACGTATTTTGATTTAAAGCAGGGTCATGCAACTACTTATAGCTAATAAGTAAAACGCAGCAGTGGAGGACTCTTCTTGCTTGAGGGGGACGTATAGCTCCTTATTCATCTTGGCTAATTGTGCAGGGAGAGAGAGGGCAGCACAGGTACGAGTGGAATTCTGCATATTGTAAAGGGGTTAATAAGATGCCTCGTACACTGAAAGAGGGTTTGATACAAGGTGCAAGCTGCATTCAGGGCAACTATTGTATTCATAACTTATCCTGCAACCACAAGTGTTTCAGATTAAAGCCGTGGAGAATGTATTTTTAACCGAATCATCGCTGCTTGCGAACCCATGAGTCAGATTTCCTACTGAATTGTTTATGTCTCAGAAAAAGCTGAATCTATTTATTACATCTATTGAATCCATTTATTTCTCTCATTGTGGTTGGATTGCCACAGATAACACACCACTATTCATTCTGTTGGTTCAGGATTTGGAGTGCCGTCTGTTGGCTTGCATCAGTGCCCTCCTGTTTGTTTTCTCCACAAGAGTAGATGAGTCAACTGATTGGCAGTCAGACAGCACGCTGGATGATAGCGCTAAACCTTGGCCTGGGCTCGCTGTTAAATTATTCACAGAAAGAGCAAAAAAAAAGAGAAAGAAAGGGAGTGTGTGTGTCTGTGTGGTTGAGAAGGACGAGAGAGAGGAATAAAGAAAGAAGGCAATTCAAATTCTGAACGTCACCTAATATTACCAATTGAAAAGGATCCGCTTCCTATTATCACCCACCTTCATTGGTGCAAGCTCTGCCTAATGCCTTAATCTTGCTGCTAGCCACTGCCACCCACCACAGTGTGAGATACAATGAAGTAGCACTACCTCTGCCAACACTACACACACACGCACCAACACACACTCCAAGCACTCCAGCATATGGGTCAGATCTAATCGCAATAATTTCATTTCCCCCCTCATCAGCTCCAAGCCAGATAGACTAAGTCCCATTTGTAACCACTGCAGCGCTACTGGAAGGAAATATGACAGATAAGAGGACTCTTGTAATAAGCCGGCTGTGTGGATCTGATAAATGAAGAGAGCTTTTGCCAGTTAGCTGGAGAAATATATTGTGGAACGGCAGAAACCCAAGTGTGGTAGCTTGAGGATTCATAAAAATAAACGGGGAAACAAATTAACTTTGTTGATTAGCGGCAAGATGGAGGAAGCCGCTTGGAAATGACTCGACGCCGCTTGGGAAATCTTGGGAGCGTGAGGCGGCGTTCTGATATCAAGCAGACAGAAAAAAAAACATAGATGTGTAAGATACAGTAAATCCTCGTAGGCATCTTTTCATCGCCAGAGTCACTCCTCTCTCTTTCAATAACGAATCTCTTTATCTCTCTCTCACACACACATATGCACAAACACACACTTTCTACTCAAAAAAAGAAAATCCACCCTTTTCAGCTGTTCCTAGTTAAAAGACAGATGTGCAGCGCTGCTTGTGACGGAAAGTGTAATATCTGTTTAGAGCCCGGGCCTGCACCGTGCCCATATGGTTTTCAGTGGGAGAGGTGGAGTTGCTCAAGCGGAATTTGAAACGTAAATAGAACAAAGGATTGTGGGAGGTGGTTAATTTCAGCTGTTTCCATGGCAGGTAAGCTCGCTCGGCAAGGCTGTGATGTTTATTTGCGCGCCGTTATTTCTCTACACAGCATGTAAAATGATGTTTGACATGCTCTGCGCAGTTCAAAAATATGCATGAAAAAGAATCATTTAGAAAGGCAAAGTTGCACTGCGAGAGAATTACAGTATCACAGCTAGAGTTTTACAGCAGGACTGTTTAAACAGGGGATGAAACGTTGCACAGTTTGAATATTATTTTACAGTTCTGGACATCTCTGAAGAGGCTGACTTGGAGCTTCTAGAAATGTTCTGCAAGGCGTATATATTCCAATGAAAACAGGTCAAAAGGAAAGTCGAGGAAGTTTTCCTGGTGCCTCGCTCTCTCTGGAGGAAATGCTTCAGTGCGTCTCAGAGAATCATCCATGTGAGACCTAACACATAAACAGTCACCTTGCCAGTCACCTTGTCAATCAGTCGGCCGCTCCACCAGTGAGCCAGTAGGCCGGTCCACCATCCAGCCTACGACCCGGTCCTCCACCTATTCAATGGACCAATGACTGATCGTTCTCTTCCCTTCTCACCCACTCACCCTCTATTCTCCAAACACCACAACACCAACTGATCCGGTGTCTCTTCGTCTTACTAATGCTTGGTAGAGTTGCAGGTCAGGACCTCTCCCCTCCCCCCTTACACATCCCGACATGGTGCTCTGCATCGTTTCTGATGTAGTGCCATGAATCTTTTTCTTTATACTGTACACTCTGAATAATCTCTATAAGCACAGAATCTGTAAGAAACAGGACATGTTATTGGTATTGGAGAGATTCCTTTGAAGTCAGCTTATAGTCCGAGTGGTATTGACCAATCACGTTGGAGCAGAATTTGGTTGCATTCAGGTGAAAAATCCATTTGAGAGCAACTGAGGCAGAACATGATTGCTGAAATGCAATGTCATTTACCATCACCTGCTGACAATAAAGCTCGATATTAGCTTGTTTTTTTTATTTATCTGCATTCATATGCAGATATCTGTTGAACGAGATTAGCAGACAAGTCGTCTGGACTTAAAACATCTACAAAAAAAGACAATCAGACTGTAAACAATGTTTGGGAAAAGGAAGTCTTAGCCCAGGTGAGCTACACTGGAACCTCAGAACCTTAAATCATCGTCAGAACAAAATGCTGATGGGTTCTAAGCTTTCGGACTACGTGTGTATTGGGACAAGGAACAGATTAGATTTGGTGGTGATTGGTGATCCGGAACACCATCTGGATTTATATTGAGAATTTATATTGTTGGGTCAGTGACCATATTGCCTTCACTAACCTCCGCCATCTAGTGGATGAAATATTTCAATGCCAGTGTGCTCCCGAAATACATGCTTTCAATAGAATCCTTCAAATGTGCAGTTTGGTATTGTGTAACTGACCCTATTGCCTTGGCGGAGGTCTTTTTAGTCTTTTTGTATGTCTTTACAGCTGTTTTTGGTTTCTCTGTGGTCATCTTGCATTTCTTTGTGGTTGGTAAATGTCTCTGAGTGACATTTTGTAGCCATGGAGCTTAATACACCTACAGCACCTCACCATCAGCATCTGTGTCAGGATACATTCACACCAAATCAGTTGATAAGCACAAGCTTTGTGCGGCGGTGTGGGAGTGTCCTCTAAGTGGCCCGTGTGTGAGCTGCCACATGCTAAACGAGGTTCTTTTTCCTGTGGGCGTCTTCCGGTCTAATCGCTGGTTACGTGATTGGCCACCGCAGCCTGATGTCGGGTTGTGTTTGTACCTTGTGGTCCCCACAAAACATTCAAATAAATGGGAGGACTGGCAGTGTCAATGCAAGGCCTGATCCGGTGTGAATGCAGCCTTACAGACATATTCATGTTTTTATAAGACCGACTGCACATGATATTTGCATTCTTTAAGCCACTTCATCTCCCTGCATATTGATTCAGTATCAACTGAAGAAAAAAGAGAAATTGTTTCTGTCTTTTTTCTGCTCTTTTGGAGAAAAAAAATGAGTGTGCTTGTGAGGCCACTGAATTGGCATAATTACATGGGTTTAAATGCAAATTTACAATGTGCTTATTAATTCTATTCTGCTCATTTCAAATGACTGACTGCACTTAATTAAATCAGATTGATTAGACCTTTTCTAGACTTTCCCTTTACAACCACATAATTATGACAAATAGAGCCACTTGACACTAAATCTACAGCAGAGGACTGAGCTTTCTTTTCCCTGCCATTCAGGGTCCTTCAAGTCCTGCATGGAGACCTGCAGGCGGGTCACAATAATGTCCAAATGGGCCGCCATGTTATTCTGAATGAATACTGTTTATTTCTGGAGGGATTTAAGGCCGCTGACCTGTTGTTCACATTTTAGCCAGCCATACATGAAAATATTACATCAGCCTTCTCCTCCACCCACACACAGCGTTTTCAGTCGAACACCCCCCACTCCAGTCTCAGTCCTCTGGACAGATTGTGCTTGTTCCATTTCATGATGTTCCTCATCAGCACACCCACATGTTTTGGAGAAATGGGTGACCAAACTGGTTAATGGATGTTGGTTATATGAGTCTTGCTGTGGTCCTAAATTGTATCCAGGATGTGTAAAATATTATGGATGATAGAAAAATTCTGTAATTGGATGTGATTTCTCGCTGCTGGTGAATCTTTTCAGGTATGTCCTGAGTGACACTGGCTGTCTGTGCTGTTTCCATTTGGTGTTTCCTACAGTATAATGAGCATACATCATTTGTTGCTGTTTGCAGTGTGAGATAGTTAGAAAAAGAACAAATTTGCAGCCTTTAGTGAACGTGTTCCTTTGTCTAACACGGTCTAGCGAGGTCACGCAAGTATATACAGTACAAAGGGATTGGTGGAGAAATATCAGTGATTAAGTGCATAAACTTTTTAATATTCTTTTGTCAATGCAGTTACTCAGCTTGAATATTAATAAATCCCAAACAGTGCTAATGGTGAAGTGAAGACAAAGAGAAATAGGAATAATAATTAGGTAGGGAGGAAAAAAACAACATGCAGAAAACACATTCAAAGAAATGTAATATTTAAAAAGCAGCACCCCAGGACCTGGCGAGTTAATGGCTGAAAGGGCTCCTGCTCCTCAAGTGTTTTTCTGAGCTTTGATTGCAATTTGGAGAAGGAATTATCTCATCGGGGTGCGTGGGTGGAGGGAGGTCGGATCTGGCTGTGAAGTGCTTGTCATTACCGAGATCTCTCCCCTTCTATTTTCCCTTGTTCCCTTTGTCTAACTCTTTTCCCCTCTCCCCTTTGTCTGACTCCTTTACTTGAGGTTGTTCTGCAACTGCAGCTTGACAGTGTCAAAATATTAGTGAGTGCCATAACACCACACACATTACAGTATATTGCACTTTGTGTTTAGTGATATGCCAAAACACATATTAATAAGTTTGTGAGCCCGGGGATGTTTGATACCGTCCAACATTTCGTCTTCTGGGAAAACAAAACTTCTGATGCAATATATGCGCTCTCTGATTATTGGACTGATTAATAAACGGGAGGAAAAATACACGTAAGAACATAAATCCACATTCAAGCGTGTAAATGCATACTGAATCTGTCTCTTTCATCAACGATGCACCCCATCAAGACAGGTTCATTTTCCACATTCCTCCCCCCTCCCTCTCCTCCATTGATTTGACAATCACTGTGTAATCTCGGGCTTAAATGAGTCTTTTTAAAAATGCCGTGGGCACTAGGGTCATGATATTTCCCCTTAATTACTGTGCCACATTATCACCATAAAGCACTTTCCACCTCTCTCGCACTTCTAATTACATTGTTCCGATTGCCGTGACACATCCTTTCATTCGCTGATGCACTCTGCAAGCAAATGTGTGCGTGAGCAAGAAAAGGAGAGAGTAAAAGAGAGAGAAAGAGAGAGAAAGAGGGGGAGAAGGCAGCTCCATAATGCAGGCAACATGTCTTCATTAAAGAAACGCTCTAAATCATGTCCACACTCACTCTCACACTTGTGGCTCCCATAGACCTCACAGTCAGAAAATAACTGCAGCAGATTAAAGAAAATTTAATTAAATAGATAAAGAATATTTATTGGAAATATCTGAGCTGAACTCAACGGAGGAGTGTGTCCTGTAGCCAGGATGACACGTCAAGATGCAGCAGACAGAACATTTTTGGAGACTACAGCTGAAAGTTGCAAGCAAAACAAAAAACCTGCACAGAAAAAGCTAAAGTATTAATACAGAAATTAAAAAGTTAGGTTTTTTTACTAGTGGTATATTGTGAGACCATATATAAGAACAGGATGCTGTACATCTTTGTAAAACCTTGCGGAAAAGGTGGAGACTTTTATTTTGGAGATTAGTTCTATTTCAAGTGTTAGACTTCCTATTTATGTTCCTGTGAATAGGTTATGGGAGCAAATGTAGTTTAATGTAACGACCGGTCACTTTTATATAAATGGGAGATAGTTATAGGCTAATAGGGAGTATCACCACAGTTTTATTTTGAAAATCTGTAGCGAACTGTATTTCCTGGGCTTTTTTCTAGGAGTAAGTAGTATTTTTTTTTTTTATGAATATGTGATATTAATTTGCTTTTAATTCAGAATTTAGTGTTTATTTACCAAAAAGAAAAGTTTGAACTAAAACTATTGCAAAAAAAATTATTGCATTAGGTGTTTATGATTGTTACTTTTTGTAATTGGTGTTGTGAAGTAAATGTATTGACATTGTAAGTTATTATAGTATATAATAACTATATAGTTATTATAGATTTACAATTGTCCTCTAACATAATTAAGGGTCATAATAATTAGGTGTTGTTGTCATTTTTTACGAGAGCACATAAACACCTACTGACAACACTCATTCCTATTAGCAGCATTTACCCCGAGGTATATCCCATTTTTTTCATATCAGTATTTCCAGGACGTTTCTCTGTCATTTCAGCACAGTGCAGCGGCCCGGCAGCCGAAGCAGGAGAGATACTGGAAGCTCGAGGTAATGCTGCTTTCAGTAAATGTCCTCGGAATCCATCCAGCATCTGTCTAATACCGTCAAACGTCTGACACATTCAAACAATGAAACAGCGAACACAGTATTCACAAACAAATGATTAAAGCATAAATATGTGAATTGATGATGTAAGCAGCTGACATCTTGACAGCAAATGTGTGAATCTGTGGGTGAGTTTAGTTCGGTAGATATATTGAATACAAAATAAATGGATGTGGATTTAGGACAGAATCAGAAAATGCCAGTTTCCAAGCCTGAGTAAATCACTGACGTGCAAGCATTTCTCTTAATATGTGGCTTCAGTTGCTTAAGAAAAAAAATCATGGTTTAGTTACTAGGAACAAATATCGTTGAAAAAATCATTTGAAATAATTATATTGATTTTTTTTTAAAGTGGCATGATGTTTTTGCTTAAATAATATAAATTATAAATAATTTCATTCACTGAAGCTGCAGGGTTTGCCTCTTGATGCATTACACTGACGCAAGAGTTTCAAATGTATAAAATGAAACTGAGCTTTGCAGTAAAACAGTAGAAATAACTACACAGATATTATGTTGGGTGAGGCTTTCCCATTTTAAACACGCCACCTCCCACCATCACCCCACCTGTCACAGTGTTCACAAACAATTACGAGGTCTTTCCACTGGTTTCCGTGTGGGATGGAGGGAAGGGCTCGGGGGCTGCGGTCCCACCAGGTGGCTTCTTACACTAAATGGCCATTTCTCACTTAATGTGTCCATTAAGGGCAGTGAAGTGTTGGACAACCCCTTCCTGTGTGAGCACGGTTTGAACCTTGATGTTTCCATTGGTGGTCTCCATTTCTTTTACTCTACTGCTCTCAGTGACTGTCTCTCAAAACCACTGCTTTTACACTCTGACTATCTAAAGTGCCATTGCAGGGCAAACTGTGGCTGGTTACATAGTGGGGGGGCAGATAGATGGAGACATTTAAAATCACTGATAAAGGATAGAAAAAAGTATGTGACACTTTAGAGTAATTCTCTTGTAGAGCAATTTCACAAAGTAGGTGCACCTACACACAAATATACAGTATGTGTATGTGTTAAAAAGAGCAGTGTGTAGTGACATTTAGCAGCGACCTCCTGGCCTGACAAGTAAAGCCAACGTGGAAGTACCTTAAACCTGCATTCTTTAGACTGACCAGCAGGGGGCGACTCCACTGGTTACAAAAAGAGGTCAGGTTGCGTAAAAGTCTAGGAGAAATGACCCTTTACTTGATTTATTACCTCGTACAAACCCGGCAGACTGGTGTTTGTGTCCTCTGTGAAACCAGAGTCAATCAGCATAACTGTGTCCGGTAGTAAAGTGCACTAATTCTGGTTTTTGACGCTTCTGTGAAGAGGTCCCACATAGATATGAAGGTCTCCTTTTAAAAAACACAACGATTCTTAGATTTAAATTAAACTTTATAAACTTTACAATTTCCACTAATAAAATCCTACATATTTGACCTTAAACGGAAGACGACAGGAGAAAAACTCAAATGGTTAAAAGGTTTAAGTGTTTTGTATTGATTGAGAAATCCGGAGGAGCAGAAATTCAGCTGATTTTTTCCCATGTTTTGTTTGGACAGAGTTGAAGGTCATTGCCTCCGAGCAATCAGGACTCCATTTAATATGTAAGCTGAATGCTAAATAATGCACCTCATGTTAAAATTCATTTCATGTACTGTGCATGTGCATAGTTTTACCAATGCAGGTTTGAAAAACATTCCATATCACATTCTTTAAATGTTGAAATCTTGCATTTAAAAAGAAATCCTCAAATTCACATTGGGGAAAAAAATGGTAATTTTATGCTCTGTAGGTTTGTGAAAGAAACCAGTTTTACTGCTATTTCTCCTGTAATTAAAGGCTGAGTGTGCAGCATCAGGACTGGCTTTTGCCTCCAACACATACGTCCAAGCCACTTTCAAGTAAAATGAGGCAGTCATCTGTCTGTTTTGGTTAATGTGCCTTAGGTCAAGTATAATTAACCTAAATATGGAGTCAGTCCTGCGTAATTTGATCAATCATTTCTGACCTCAAGAGAAACAGATTAAATACTTCCAAAGCAGCTAATTATCTCTGCGTTGTTGTTGTTGGGTTTTTTTTTTTTACAGCCATTAAATAGTTCAATTAGATTAATTTAAAACAGTCTTCCAACATTAAAATACCCAACTTTCGTTTTGTTCACCCTGCTGCTCCAGCACACAGTATAAGGAGAAGCGTTTGGATATATACGACAGATAGCATTTATTCTAAGTGTTGTATTCTGTATCGTCAGCAGTCTGATAATCAACATTCAAGCACTTCCATTACTGACATGCCTTCGCCAGGCGCCATTGTTCCCCTTTGAAATGTAAAAAATAAAGGTATATGGTTCTCCCATTGTGAACGGCTAACCATCCACACTAACATGTTGTATGCATTACATTACATCAGTATGCCATAAGAACTGTCCAAGGTCCCACATATGCACAATAACCTCCTAATATAATACACGCCGTCACTTATCATGATGACTCTTCAATGCCTGTGATGATGTGGAGGGAGATGGATTGCCTGAAAGGGATAGAAAATAGATGGGTGTGGGGTGAAATGTCAGGGTGTGTCCATTTGTCAGTGTGTGATTGCATCAGTGTGTGGGCGCCTGTGTGTGTACATTGGAAGCAGCTGAAAGAGGTGAAGATGAATAGCAGTGTGTGTGGGCCGCGCGTGTTCCTGCGCCTACGTATGAATGTGACTTGATTGCGCGTCGCTCTCAGCCTTTGATGACCTTTTGCGTGTTGCTGCTGTGAGCAGAGTGACCCGGCTGTACTCATTAAAACCAATGGAACGGATCATTCCCCGCTAATTGTTTTTCACTGACAAATGGCTCCTCTGACTCCCGAAGACTGCTGCAGGGGCCCTGCCTGCCTAGAGCACACCGACTTCACTAATGAGAACTGCTAGTCTGCGAGTGTGTGTGTGTGTGTGTCAGAGGCAGTGGAAATGTCTGTGAATGTGCGAGAGTGTGTGTGTGTGCATCTGTGTACGCTGTATTTGTGCTGCCAGCCTCCCTCGCTGTGCACTGGCATGTGTAAAGTCGGAAACATTGCTACATTAGGCTCAACATAAGCCATTAAGGCATTTTCTTCTTGTCAATCACCCTAACACCGAGATATTGTTAACACTTAAAGTATTGTATCTAACTGCTTAAGAAGTCATTATTTACAGCCGAACACATTTCATGCGATGTCATTTTAGTGAGCTGGAGGTGATTTTGCCCTCATTTACACGGTGGGTAAAATACTTCTACTGTGTAAGCTTAAGCGAGGTTGTCATCATTAAAAATTAGGTGAAAAAAAACTTCTTCTAAACCAACCTGCTTCCCTCCGTCCTCCTGTTATGTCTGCAGTCATGTAAACATATCTACAGGGTCGTCTTTTGTCCGACACATCCTACATGAGTGACACAGAGGTGACATCACGACCTTTTGAGAGTACCTATGAATCACTGTTGCAACAATCAAACCAATTTCTGTCCAGAGGTGACCATCTCCAAACACCTATACTGGAAAAGTGTACCACACACACACACACACGTGTATATGCTTACACATGCGCCATAGGCGGACAATCACAGCACTTAGTGCACCTACAGAGAGCGCCTTTCAACACACCGTTTCCCCGTACTTTACAAAGGAAGGAGGAAGCCTTTGGAGAAAGCAGATTTTTTTTCTTCAGTACTACAGCTTGACCCACATAAATCAGTGTTGAATTCATGCTTTTGCTGCATTGCTTGTGTTTTTATATTAGGTTAGTGACAAGACAAGAGCCTGACCAGTAAATGTACCGGCTGATTTTAGAGCAGGTCACCCATATGGCAGCTGATATAGTGGAAAAACTATGCAGGGATACTCAAAAAATAACTTTATTAAAGAATATTTAACTATTTTAAAACATTATGCATACAATGTATTGTACAATTGGCCACCAATTCTAGAAGTTATAGAATAAAGAGATATAAAGAAATAGCTCAGCATTGTCTCTGTATTATATATTGTGTACATGGCACATACCACTATGGCTTTTTAGGTCAGTTGGTAAACTGATATTTTTCATTTTTTTTGCTGTTTTACTGACAGTCTTGTTTTTATGTCTTGTCTTTTTTTGTATTGTTTTATGACTAAAACTTATTGTATGTAACCATTGACCACATCGGTCTAAAGGACATGATTATTGTCATGTAAGCGCTGAAAACAATGATAATCGTCCAATTATTTTCTTTAGCTGTGTTGAAAGCTGGGACAATTTTATTGCGACTGTGAAAAAATTATGGTATTTTGTGTTTTACTGATATTTGTTGGGACACTCAGCTTGAAACAAACAATTCTGGACGAATCCGGGCGTCAGGTCAGAGAAGGTTAGATCAGTCTCCTGAGTCAAAGTGATGATGCAACACGATGGTCAAGATTTGATAAGATTTCAAACAAAAAAGATGGAAACAACCCATACTACCATTTGTTAAAGTCTCCATCTGTCTTGTTTGTTTTCTTTCTTGCTTCAAATTTCATTGTATTTAAATCATTCTCCCACCATTTCTCCTCTCCATTGCTGCCGCCTCTCTGATTTATGCTCCATCTCTTCCACTCGTCCTACCACACACACGTCTCTTCCTCCCCGTTGTCCCTCTCTCTCCTTCCACCTGTTCCATGGTCCACTGGATGACTGTGAATCCTATTAGGGGAGACCCCTCCGCACCGCCGCCCCCCCCTCCCCATCCACACTACCTGGCACTAATCCATCAGAAGGGCAGTCAGGCTGTGCACCACCCCGCCACCACCCAATCCCCGATACCCGCCAGTGCCCAGTGCTGCAGCAGAGGCCCCAGCTGCGGGACCGCCAAAGCTCGGTCGTTATCAGATGACGGATAGCTTCATATCAGGTGTATAAAGCGGGCGAGCGTTGGCGAGGGCCATCTGGCCGATGATTTGGGGGAAGTTGGGAAGTCGGGTCCGCAAGCGAGGTATAGCAAGGTGGGTGATGATGATGGATGGGGCCGGGAGCATCGCCGGCAATCACAGCAACCTTCGGCAGCTATTATACATACATGTGTGGAAAAAGTGTTTCATAGCCACATAAGTATGCAGACGAGGTTAGACACACACAAACTTCTTCTCCCCCTTTATCTTTCCCGTTGCATTGCCTTCCCTCGCCTGTCTGTACAGTACATTTGCTGTTCTCAATCCAGGCAGAAAAACACAGAATGTCAGTCTAACACGAGGTAATGTCATTGTAAATTCAATACCTGAGGCGTGAGTATTCCCTCGGTACCTTGACATGACATTTGGTGAATGTGACAGGCTCCGTCTGAAGAGGAAGTCTTACATGGATAGACAGTGTGAGAAAAGCAACACTAACTTTTTATCCATTAGCTGAGAGAGAAGACGCTAATTCCTCAAAGAAGTGTTACTAGTGTTTCCATCACATTTCTATGCAAAAGCTTGATGGAGAAGTCTGAATTTGATAAAAAAAATGTTGATAAAAATCTTCTGTCGAAAGTACGTTTATGCAGCTTTGTTTATTTGCTCTAAACCAGTTGATGGAAAAGGCCTAAATTTGCTTTTCCTTGATGCAACATTTAACATCAACATAATTTTTAATATTTGCTTTGACTTTAATGGAAACACTGCTACAGACTCGCTTATATGACTAGAATACTCTGTTTTTGCCCCTATTCTGAAAATCACAATATTCCTACCAAGTTGTTTACATGGGTAATGAAAATGAACAGTAAACAGAACTTAAATTCTGGTTTTCATGCTGCCTGCATCTTGGCTGAATGTGTTGTATACACGTCCCAAAAAAGCTCTAACACCCAAATAATAAATGTTATATCTTACATGTCTTAATCTGAAAAAGCTACTTCTGGAATGAGGCATAATTCGGAATATCCAAACAGAATATGCTGTTTACGTGCAACAAACAGGCTTTTTATGCATTATCTGTGAAATTACAGACACAAATTCTTCGATAAAATTAGTCCCTTTCTTTTTAATACGTATATATTTTGCTTTTGTGTAAGTATTTCAATCGAGTAAAATCTATAGTAGGATCATATAATGTCCTTATTATAGAATCAGAAGACAAAAATAGGTCAATTAAGCCATCATAAAAGAAAACATCAATTGTTGTGAAAACCTTGTGAAATGTTAATGAAAGCAACGTTTCCCATTATATTGCGCGTACATCTAAAGGCGTTTAATGTGTCCTTGTGTGTGATGAGCTCCTGTGCGATCGTTTCCACCAGCAGCTATTATTACCTGCTCTTGTGTGTTTGAGTTGCAGGCTGTCAGTCCCCAGGATGCTTAAAGTATACCTGGCTTCCTAATTTTCCTGGGATGTGTTTTAAAGGTCTCACCGGCTGAGTACACTTCCAGTTGTTAAAACACGGTCCCGTCTTGGCAAATTAATTCACTCCATCATCCCCGGTGTAAAATCAGGACTCAACTTTCAGAGGTTCTGCTCACTTCGAAAACCGAAAAAAAATAGACTTTCTGCCAGACGGACTGACAAGGAGAGCAATAGAACATTTCTCGCGTCTTGTCTGTCAACTTTTTTTCTTTTCACAACCAGAGGGAGTACAGGAGGGAAGAGGAGAGGGATGGGGGAGAGACAGAGGGGTTGTGGTGGCAAACAAGCAGGGAGATATTCACGTGTTCACATCAAATGCACATGGAAAACTACAGCACTTCAAAGCATTGTGGGATACTCCTCAGGCCACAAGGGAGACGCGGTGACAGAGGTATATATCTGCCATTTTGGGATTTGACGTACACAAAGACAATACAGTGGGGATATCCCTGTGTCTTTGCACTCTGCTGTCACAAGGGAAGCTTCCTTTACATCATGTTTAAATATAATACATCAGTTAAGATGACAACCCACTGGTTTGCTCATTCGACATGGATTTTGTCCTGTAGTATAATAAGACACAACACGACGTCGTTATCAACAACGTGATGTGAAAGTTATTGTCTTACATGTTTGCTTGCTGTCAGGATATCTCGCCAGTCTTCTCCAGAAGTTGGAAAGACTCATTTACATTCTCATGGAAGACAGCGAGCTTGTCAGTTTTTCGCCCACTTAGTTCTTCTGCTTTACTACGAGCCAGACGCTGGGTTGAATTCCATAATACCCCCGTGTGTGAGTAAGATCCCTCTCCAGACACTGTACCTGCATAAGATGCTGCACTGCAGCTGCTATCCCATCATGCAGCTCTGTCTCTATTCCTCCCTCCCACAATCCCCGTCCTTCTCTATCAAAGGAGGGTTAGGGGGGAATTTTTATTTAAGTCGTTCAAGTTAATTCATTGCTTTCCGTACCTTCTTAATGAGTTGTGGAATAATGTCTGTGGCGTGTCATATTTAAATATTGAATCATTTTGTTACAGGGAAAATAATTGTATTTGATTGAGTTCAGTGATGTAGCCTGGTTTCTTATGTGCCCATGTCCTGTGTGAAACCAAGACTGGTCTCCTCTCAAAAACGACCCTATAGGTCGTGTGTACAGGTATGTCCTTCTGTGTGGAGTTTGCATGTTCTCCCCGTGTGTGCGTGGGTTCTCTCCGGGTTCTCCGACTTCCTCCCACAGTCCAAAAACATGCAGCTCAGGTCTAATTGGTGACTCTAAATTGCCCGTAGGTGTGAGTGAGCGTGTGAATGGTTGTCTGTCTATATGTGTCAGTGTACCCCGCCTCTCGCCCAATGCAGCTGGGATCGGCTCCAGACCCCCGGTGACCTGTTCAGGTGCTGCTCACTACAATTCAGTTTGTTGAGGATTTTCCTCTCAGTTGTATCACCAAAGATACAAAAATTGACTTAAATTTAAAAAAGTAAAAGTACTCCTTATTTTTAAAAATGGCCCCTGTGAGTGTTTTACTGTTCTGTGTTATGTCAGTGGATTATTACTGCAGGTGCATTAAGAGTCTGACGGAGGACGTGGGCCTGAGCCTGGAGCTCTGCAGCTGGAAATTGGTCTTTTAACTATATTATGTGCAGTTGGGTGTTAACATTATTCCCTTTTTTTCCACCAGTAATACTCAAATATATCAGCTACGCATACAAAGACTTGCTGCCTATTCTGGAGGCCATAGCGCTACAGATACTGTAAAATAAATAATGATAGTTACAGTCGTGTATATCTGCACAATGATGAACCAGAAGTATTTGGCTCTGTATTACCTGGATGTAGTGGTGGAGTGTTACTAAGTGTATTTACTCAAGTACAGTACAGTACCTTCTACTCCACTACATTTAGCTGCCAGCTTTAGTTACTTTTCAGGTCGAGATCGAACATGAAAAATATGATTAATTTAAAATAGTTATATATGTTTAACCACATAACAGTATATTAAGTAGGTATATTAGCCCTTACATGGACAACAGTAAAATGCTGCTGACATAAATGCATCAAAAATAACAATAATACAACATTATTGTATTACAAATATATTTGGAATAAATATACATATATCTAACAATCGGTGTGGGTCCATTCTGCATAACAAGTACTTTTGATGTGTTAAGTCCATGCTGATGCTGATACTTTTGTACTTTAACTGAAGTAAGTTTTTGAATGTAGTGCTTTTACTTACAGTGGAGTAATTACACAGTGGGTTTTCAAATGAAATGCAATACACAGACAGGTGAAGTTAAAAGTTCAGAGTTACTCGTGGTCGGAAAAAAAAGCACAAGTCAATATCAGCAATGCGAGGAGGAAAACTTATACAGTTCAGGCAGAAATCCAGAAAGAAGTCAAGGGTTCATGCCGGCAGAGATTATGGCTGGAATGCTAAATTGAAGAACACATAAGAAACACTGTGTACAGCTAAGGCTAATGGGAAGGTGTGCAGGGTAGGTCAGGTGATGGGAAATGGCGGGAACATGGAGGTTACTGCGGGTCAGGAGGGAGTGGCAGGATCTGGACTGACAGGAGAGGTTGTATATAGAAAACTTTGAACTAGAAACATGAATCCAATGAGTCAAGGATCTGAAATGGATTCACCTGGAAGGACAGAAGCTTCAGTGAAAGCCTTGCAGACTTCTTCACTTGATGTCTTCATCCTGATCAAAGTAAATCACCCGGTAATCGTCCCTCTGCTCATCGTGTTGTTTCTGTAACCGGCGCTGTTGATGATGTTGATGGTGGCTGCCTGGCCTCAGGCTAAGTTGACCCAATGCCAGATAATTACGGGGGTTTGAATGGCGCTTGTTTACTGTCAACTCCCAACTTATATTTGTCTCATTCGGGCTTTGTCTCCATGAATGTAATTTGAGTGTGTGTGTGTGTGTGACTGTGTTACAGGTGGCCGCCCAGTAGGTGGGAAAATGCAGGAAGTCTGCTTGTCTGTGTCCACATGTATCAGACGCAGCATGTTTTTCCCTTTCAGAGGCGAGGTATCCTGTGTGTGTGTGTGTGTGCCGCCGATCACACTGGGCGGCTGACTTCCAGGAACCCCTGCAGCAAAAACAGGCACTGTGTGTTTCCTGCTCTCACGCACCGTTATCACAGGACACACACAAACACACACACAGATCATTGCCCTATTCTCTTTTCCCTTGCAGGTTTCCTCAACGCCTATCCTTGTGCCTCCGGCCGTCAAGATGTTTCGCTGTGATTGCCATGAGAGAACTTGCTCTCCGGGAACAAACCAGAGGACACAAATAGGCGAGGAGTGACGGCATCCTCACAGCCCCGCTGTTGTTCTCCGACCACGTCGGGTTGCTCACTTGGAGCGGCCGTCACCTCCTTGCACCTTGCCAGAATCAGAGGCCACTTCTCTTCTCACCACAATCTCCCTTTGTTTCATTATGAGTCACATCTCACTTTCTGTTCCTCTCTTCTTATCATGCAATATCCCCTCCCTCCCTCCCTCTCCATCTTTCACCTTCTCCCCCTATATCTATTCACACTTCCCGTGTAGTCCACCGCCTTTGTCAAAGATTGACAAAAGGACCCAGACTGGAAAATGGAAGTGGAGCACAGAGTCCTTGCTCTGCGCTCGTGAGAGAGCCAGAGACTGTATCTCTCCATATTCCCTTTGAGAGCACAATGCTGAAGCAGTGAGACAAGAGAGAGATGAGAGGGGGAGACAGAGAGAGCGAGAAAGATGAAGTGAAAGAGAAAAATGCACAATGGCACTGTTGCAAACAATTGCCATTAATGGCATCATCTTTTCCCCACAGAGATCGCGTTGAGGGAACAATGAGCTCCATGTTGATGCTGCACTAACAATCCGCCGAATGTTTTACATTCGATACGTGACAGACAAAAGTGGAAGATGTTACTTTTGTTGTGATCACGCTCCATAAGCTGGATGAAGAATATTACAGTAAAGGATGATTTTGTTGGTTAAAATACACAGAATTAGTTATTTTTCATATGAAACCTTTGTATTGCCTGGAAATTATTCATAAAGGTCCTTTGCGTCTTTGTGGCAAACATCACATTTATTGTAACCAAAATACCTATTCATATATGCATTGCAGGACGGAAAACAATAGCATCTTTTTTAATTTATGAGATGTTATGAACGGGCCTTGGTGCATGACTTGTTCACCCATGCAGTTCAAGTGGACCGGTTGTTATCACCGAGTTGTAAACGTAGCTTCTGCTCTGTGCTTTCACTGGCTCTGCAGGCGAGATGACTTCCAGATGGTCCGGGGAAAGTGTTTGCCTTAGGTTACTGCAGGCCAGCCTGCCTGTGCCTTTTTCAGCTGAGGGAAAGATAGAGATACAGTGTGTGTGTATGTGTGTGTGTGAGTGCAGACATGCATCATGCAATCCTTCTTTTTTTGCACACACAGAACAGCCAACTAGCTCCTCCAGCACTCAGCTGGCTGGTTTTTGTCCATGACACTCCACTGCTGTCTGTGCAAGGGGTTCTCTGCATGGGTAGGCATTTTGATCTAATAACTAATAACCCCCCACCTCTAAAAAAAAAAGGGATTACATTTCTTCACATCTGTCCTAAAACAATGCCCACATGTGCATTAAAAGAGTTATTGGTCACTGTGTTTGTTGTTCGTGCCCACAGTGCCAACAAAGAGAACCCCTCGTAAAGACTTTTCAGTGGAAGTGATGGGAAACAGATATTACATTTCAGCGCTAGAATGTCCCATTGTGTGCTCATGAATGAGGTGCAAATACAGCTTCACAGTGGGAATTTTAAGTCCTTGTTGTGTGCAAAAAAAACACATTTATGACTGTTAGATATGAAATGTCCTCTTTAGTTTGCATCCCGAATTTGGCGCAAATGATAACACTTCCAGAAAATCAGGAAAAGACAATGTGAATTAATGTACATTTCCATCCACGACTGTTGAGCAAATATTAGGAGTTGGGTGCACAAAGATAAGAGATATACAGCACAGCTAGTTGGGTGCCTTCAACCCATTTTAGAAGACGCAACAAGATCATTAAAAGCCTGTTAATCCTCAAACTATTGATAACCAAGTGGGAAACACAATGGCAGTATAGTAATTGAGACAGATTTCTCCTCATTGCTCCATATAAACCTGATGATGATGATTTTTTTTAGCATTGGTGTTTTTTGTTCTTTGGCGTATTAATAAAAAATGTTTTTCCCGAATGCATTTTTGGACAGAATGAGAAATGTTGATTGTCTATTGGAGTTGCGTTAAAAAGGGATTTTATCATATCCAGAATGAACAGATTAAACGATCACAGCGACCAATGATGCTTTCTGCGCATGTAAGTGTTGTTCTCAGCCAGACTTTTTAAAAATGCGTACCTATCCTTTAAATCTGGACTGTGACACACACTTCCTGTGTCCTTGGGTGAAGAACCTTGGGGGGGTGTTGCTCTCCCTGGGAGTCCTTGACGTGAAGAAGCTTCGTGAAGCTGCTGGTACAGTAGAAAACACTTCGACTTGACCTGACCCTGCTTTTTCCAACCTGTTTTAGGACACACAGATGCTGGCTGCTGCCCAGTCGCCGCCTCCTCCTCCTCAGCAGCGCTCCGGTCCCGCCCACCGCCACCTGGCTCTGCTGCGCACCGCCGACTGGAGGCAGAGTGCCGCTACTCCTCTTCCCCACGCCAACGGAGAAGCAGAACACAAGGAGCCCCGTGACCGAGGGTGTGTGTATGTGTATGGTTTTTTTTCTCTCATATCCCAAAACCGATTTCTACAACCTAGACCGACTCGACGTGTAAAGGATTTTGAAGGAAAAGTGCGAAAGACGGATAGAAAACCAGACGGGCGCCCTGCGCACTAACTGCATCCTCCCTCTCCATCTCTGTCTCATCTCTCCTCCTTCTCTGCCTCTGCGCTTTTACAAGACTCCCGGCTTCTCCCATCCTCAATCTCCCCACTGACTGATCACTTTATTGCAAAGCGGTGAGCTGCCCCTTCTTCCTCTTTTGTCGGAGTTTGAACCACATTTCGGAGGTGCTGGAAGTATACCGCCAGAGCCCCTGAGAGCTGGCCGGACTCTGTAGCTTTCGTCTTCCCGATACGAGCGGATCATCGAGGGGACCTTGCGCGGAGTCAAAGGGACTGGAAATTATTTAGCCCTCTCACATCAACGTACCGCATGGTGGGAATTTCTGCCTCTTTTCAGTGTAAGTGCCCTCTCTCTTTTTTTTTGCTATTATATTTTTTTGCCTGAGTCATTTGTGCACCAAATTAAGAAAGAAAAAACACGAAATAGCTGCTGACCCACTGTAGAATCTGACATTTCTGATGTGTGCTTCTGTTTCATTTATTTTAATATAAAGTAAGCAGAAGCTACGGTGCTCTATGATTTGGAGTGATTAAAAAAAACACCATGTAGGCCTTTATTGCCCGCAATTACATTATCTGTATTTATTTGTATTTTATTTTCATTATGTGAGATGAACTGCAAGGACAAATACGTTGCAGGAGCGAACAATGCGTGTCTGCTGTGCGTAATAGTTTATTTTATGGTTACAAGCGCATTTCATTATAATAGGAGAAATAAACTGAGCAGTGAAAATATATTTTTGTTTGGATGAATTTAAGTTGAGGATCGGCTATAACAGAACACAACTGAAACCTCATTTAAATCCTTTATTAACCCTAAATATTAAGTCTCGATGACTGCACTTTAGACAGCCAGCATCATCAGAAGAATTATCTTTGTATTTTCAGTTTCTGGTTCAGTTGTTCAGATGTGATTTCACGCTTGAACCCGGGATGAGGAGTTGTTCTCGGGCAACAGGCAACTTCAGCTCACGGATCAAGTTTTGTGACTCCCTTTTTATCGGTCAAGACCCCTTTCTAGGAGTGAAGTAGCCTGCACATCGCCTGATAATAATCATGGACAGTGTTTATTGCGAGGCGTGTATCGCCACTCCTCAGCTCGGGATAGACAATCACACTGAGCCACGGAGTGCTGGGAGCATGCAGGGCTTTAAATCAGAAAGCAGCACAAGGTGAATACACTGATTTCATGTGATTCCTCTCTGAATGATTGGAATATTCCTACGTTTGATTGAAAAATGTGAAGTATTTTCTCGAAGACGCCAATCACTGTGTTCCAAGAAATTGTGATTGTTTGCAGTTTTGTTGCAAATATATTTTGGATGCATCCCTCCTCCCCACAGCCTCTCCTCCTCCTCCTCCTCCTCTTCTTCTTCTATCTCTTCGAGACTTTGCATTTCCAGAGTTTGCATTTGAAAACATCCTCCGCAGCTCTGTCACAACTGTCAAACGCATCTTCTCAAATCCATGTGAAGTTTCCATCTCCACCCGCTGCGACTTTGTCATCATCACATGACTGAAAAGCGCAAAAAAAAAATAAATTTTTTTTTAATGGGGTGGCGTAGGGTTGAAATTAAAGGGCTATATTTTACTCCAGCGGGAATCTGTTTTCCCCCGGCTGGGAAAAGAGCAGACATGCGGGTTAGGGAGGGAGGCTGCTGGGGCTCAACCTGCTGTCGGTGCCCGACTGTTCTCACGGCTCGGATTAGAGAGGGAGGAAAATATCTCCTGCAAACCCACAGGGCTTTTGACATTTTTTTTTACGCATGCCGAATGGTCCCATGCAAAGATTTGTAGGCATCCAAGAGGGTGATTGTTAACCCACTGCAGATGTAGTATTTACCCGGTTAAATATAGACAAAAAGGGGAAGTGTTTATGAGCATTTAGCATTGCACTTTGGAGTATTTTAAAATGAGAAAATCTGTGAATTCAAGACAGTCTAGTGTTTTATTGGGCTGCCATGATGCACAGTCTATATCTATCCTTTTTTCATTATCAGTCTTAGTTATCACTATTTATTGCAGTGGCTGTTCTATTTGAATTGGTCACACTGGCTGCCATTTATTGTGTCATCTGTTGTTTTTTCCCTATTCTTTAACCACTGGGACTTCCATTAAAGTAGTGACTTGACTGAAAAGACCATTACCTGGAGTGTGTGTGTTTACAGAGATAAAGAGACAGAGAGAGAGAGGGAGAGAGAGAGAGAGAGAGAGAGAGAGGGGGACAGAAGGAGTAAATGAAAGGTAAACAAAGCTGGTGATGAGGGGAGAGTAAATGATAAGTGCTGTTTGCAGGTTATCACCGTGTGTGTGCCTGTGTGTGTATGTGTGTGCGCGTGCATGCGGTTGCACATGTGTGTTGCAACCGCATGCACGCTGTATAAACAGGCTCGTATTAACGTTAGCTGCTAACTCTCTGTGGTCCAGGCTCTGCAGCATCAGCTAGCACTTCCAGGGGCCATCTGCCCAGCCACCAGCCTGCCTCACACCTGTTCTCCCTCCCTCCCCTCCCCTCCCTCCTCGCAGCTCTCAGGCTATAGGGTCAAATGCATCAGACCGCCGCTCACAGACACAGACGTGGCCTTGCAAAAATGATGGCAGCCATTTTATTCTCGCCTTCACACGAGCACAGAAACACACAAACACTCGCACACTCCTGGTTGGCAGGTTGAAAAATAGTGTCACCTGCACAGTGACAGAACACACACACACACATCACTTTGATTTCTTCCATTTTTCCTTCAGTGCTTTTTGATGCTAACCACATCTCGTATCTTTCAAGCGGTGCATTCTTTTAGATCACAGCCTCAAACAATGAATTTCTATTATTTCAGAGGGGGGAAACAGATTTCTCCTTCAGCACGGAGTCGTATTGAGGCTGCAGCGCTGTGATGTAATTACAAAGCACTTCTTTTAAGTATGACACACAGACATTTGGACGCGCTCCAGGTTTTGCAATATGGTAAATAAGTGATGATGACTCAACACAGTTAATATGCCGGCTACATCGTGAAGCACCCTCGTGTATTTCTGTATCAGCTGATGCAAATATTAAAGGCAGAGGCTCGGTGTTGGATGATGCCCAGAAACATTGCATCACCTGTATTGTTTTACGATTCTGGTGTGGTTTTAACGGAGTGGATTTCAGCATTCTTGCAGCATAAAATGATCAGCTAGACACATCTTTTGTAGGTGAGTTGTTGTTTTTCTAGCATGCAAACATGAGCAATGGCATTTATCCATAAATGCTGCATGTTCTTTGTGGTATAAATTCAGAATAAGTGAGCTCTCCTGTTGCTTCAGTGGGAATTTTACCTAACTGCGATGTCCTGGAGTTAAATCTGGAAGGTTTGGAGGATTCTGTAAGTGCAAAGATATTATAAAGGTGAAGATGTCGGAGTGTTTTGAACCAGACACAGGTTGCATTGAAGCCGGTGCAGTCAGAGGGCAAATGTCAACTAGAACTGGACACTAAAACCACTCGTCCACGCACTCCTTCATGATGTATAGATCTGTTCTGATTATTCAGAGCCATCTCTTACCAAGTCCCAGAGTGAATTAGAGATATAGTCAGTGTGTGTGTGTGTGTGTGTGTGCACCTTCACACACACACATGCCCTTGTAGATCGATAGGCCCATTGATGGTTATCAGCGAGAGGGCAGTTCTCTTCACTGCTTATTGAATTTCATCACCCATGAAAGAGCAGCAGCGGTATAAAAGGACTTTCATGTATGTGTGTGTGTGTGTGTGAGGTTCTGTGTATGGATTTGTGTGCATGTGTGTTGTATATAGTGCGTGTGCGCACGCGCGCTCACAAAAGCAAGAGGTCTTTGTTTTATTGTAGTCGTGAGTTGGCCTTTACAGCGGCTTATTTAATGTCAAAGTCAACAGTGAGCACTACAAACTGATTTTATTGGCCTTGTTCGTGTTTTTACTCCAGATAACATGAGACTTATAGGGCGAGTGAAGAAGAGGCCAGTGGGGCAGAGTCTGACGATTCATCACGTTTCATGGACGCAGTTAATTCTTCATTGCTTTTTACACCATTTAGGAAACAAACCGGAAACCGTATTTGTAATAGATCGGCTCCTGAGTGTGACCAAATACAGCTTCTTCTTCTTCTTCTTCCTTTTCTTAACTGTTGTAAAAACAGCTGTACCCACGGTATTGTTAAAGCCAAGACAGCTGGGAAATGTAGTTTTTCACCGGCTAACTATCCACATAATAGTTCAGGGTTCTTGGACTAATAGACGGGACAACACAAACACACACACACACACACACACTGCCGCCTCAGTCCTCTCTATATAGACTGGGATTGAGTTGCTAATTAACTTCACTTTCTCAAACTGTATCGCACACAGGCAGACTGCCACACACACAAACACACACAGGCAGAATCTCTCTCCTAGGCTCCTTCTCATGATGTCTTTCCCCTCACGCTCTCTCTCTCTCTCTCTCTCTCTCTGACTCTCTCTCTCCCACTGTTTATTTTCCTGCCTCCATCTGGAGTCGGCTGATATTGTAATCGCCCTAATGCACATTGCCTTCCCCTCACACACACACACACACACACACATGCGTACAATGTGCCATCCTGACAAGCCCCTTTTCTTATTCCAAAAGATAAGCCACTGGATGTGATTCTGTGACTGTGTGTGTGAGCGTTAAGTGCACATGCAGGTGTCTATACAGTGTGTCCGATGAATACAAAGGGACACATGCACAAAAGTGTGTTTCTCCCTGCACTCTGCCAAAGGTAACGGTATTGAATAGGCACTTCTTAGTGATGCGGAGCGTCGATAATGTGGCTGAGTGAAGATGTTAGCCATTATCGCTCACCTCCTCAATATTCACCTGTCACACGGTTTACATTTAGAATTTAGACAGGGGGAGAGAAAGGAGCCGAAGGGTGGCAGTGTGTGTTTTTATTCTATAATAACATTCCCTGACAGTCCGTGTGAAGGTTTGTATGAAATGGAAAAGTGTGTACATGTGTGGGCACATGAAAGAGATTACGGCGCTGCCATCTCTAATAGCTTTTGTTTTGTGATTCAGGAGAGGTTCGGGGATGTTGGAAGGTGCGCTCGCACAAATGCCGAGGACACACAGACAGACAGGTTTGATTGATGGCGAGTATGAGCTGTGAAACTGTGCGATTAGGAGCTTTTTTTTTTCTCCCCAGTTCACGAGAGGACAATTGTTGAAGAATGGACCGGCTTGCTTTGCTGCCAGTCCATAAAACCTGACCATAAAAGTCGTTTCTGTCCTTGTGAGTGTGTGTTTGTGCGTGTGTGTGTTTGAGAGAGAGGTGGAAGGGTGGGCGCAGACAGACAGCTCTTAAAACAAACAAACAGGCAGGCAGAAAATCTGACAAATTGACAAAGAAAGAGACAAAGAAAGAGGGAAAGGGGTGAGGAGAGGGAGAGCGAGGGCGGGAAGAAGCCTCACCTCAGCGCCGTCACGCTTTGGTGCTTTTAATCACCTAAACCGAGGTTGCTTCCTCCATAAAAACTCGACATTGTTAACGTTGACCCGCACGTGAAAATAATTCTCTTTATACCCTTCTGTTGCTGTTTTTTAAAAGAAGGACATAATTTACGATCACCATCCCTGCTTATCAGCTCGGATACCCCCAATGTTTGATTTACTGCTCCGTTCTCTCTCATTAATTTTGATGTATGGATTTGGACGGTACACTTTATGAAAAGGGCAGCCGCTCAGAGTGGAGGCCTGGCTAGCCTGGTAAAAAGAAGTGTAATTAAGATCAGCAGACAGGGAGAGAGAGAGAAAGAGAGAAGCAGCGATCAATAGATGCAGACAGTGGACCTTCTGATTTTTTCCCTCCGAGTATTGACGTGTTCAGTCAATTACAGCTCGAGAGAGAAGGAGAGGAGATGTGGGTGTGTGTTCATCTCTGTGTGTATGTGTGTGTGTGTCAGGAGGTGGGCGCATGTGTCTGCTCACATGTTGTGGAAGTGTGTGTGTAAGTACATGGGTTTATGTGCGAGTAGGTGCAAACAGCCAATACACATCTGCGTTTAAGATGTGAATTGTATTAATATTCATAATAAAATACAGTCGACGCCTGCCGAGCGGACAGATCCACTGTTGTTTTAGGACTCAGCAGACACAACTAAATCATTGTTTCCTCCCTTTTGCTGGTTAAAAATCACACCACTGCAGCCAAATAATGAGGCCCTTTTTCTTTTGTGGCTGAATTTGACTTGCATGATGGGTATTGTAGGACGAGAGGGCTTCCAGCTGTTGTCAGTTAGTGTCACAGACAAACAGGGAGACGGGACAATGGGACGACGGCCGCGCGCTCCGTCCGATTGTCTTGTTGTCAAACCGACAGCAGGTGCCTTGGATGATAAACGCAGAGTGTCAATTATTTCGAGGAAGGGCCATTTTGGAAATTGGTTCAAAGAGAAAGAGAGAGAGGGAGAATGGCAGCGGAGGCAGTGGGGGTTACATAAAGAAATGGAAGAAGCTGGACCATTTTCCCCAAATGGGGCCAAGTAAAAGCCCCATTTTGTTTAACTTCTACTGCATCCTGTCCACAGTATTTCCCTCCCCACATGCCCCCCCCTCCTCCTCCACATCCACATCCACATCCAACCTTCAATAGGCTGAATTGTTGCCGGCCACCCTGCTAAGTGTTTGTATGCTCACAGTCGATATAGTCTTCGCCGGGAACAAAATTACAGTCCATTTTTATCTCAACAAAAATTATATTCGATGGCATTTCCACCTCCCCCCCAAAAAAGAAGATTATGCTCAGAATAATCACACTCACTGGGCTTTTTTTTTTTTTTTTCTCCAAGGGGATAAAAAAAGTCCTGGTTTTTCGAGGCAGAAAATGGTGGTTAAGTAAAGAAAGGGGGAGTGTTGAGGATTAGATGTGAGGCTGTAGCTGTGTATCGATGAAGAGATAGAGATCTCAAGAGCTGCCTGGGATGTGCATACGTCTGTCTGTCTGTCTGTCTGTCTGTCTGTGTTATCTGATATACATTCATGACCCCAGCTGCTCTTATGGATTTGCGATTGACAGCCCTTTCATCAAAGCATCTGTTCTTCCCCTCTGTCGTACTCTCACCATATGGACATGTCATCCTCAGCTGCGCGTTTCATACTAGCGTAGATGATGTGTCTCCATGGTAACCAAACTCCACTTTTAGAAATATGATATGAATTATGTTTTTTGGCCCCACATGTGCAGGATGCCTACACACACACACACACAGGAAGAGCGGTGTCTGTGTTGCGACACACCTTGACATTTATAGTGTTTCATATCGAGTTGGTCGGCGTGATCGTGGACTCGTGCAGATTTTGGCAGATAAGTTGCGGCGCTCTGTGAAGTTTTATGGCTCCTGCGGTGTGCGGACATGTTTGTCTTCTCTACACGATAAAGCCATTTGTGGAAGAATCTGAGCTTCTTTTTTTTTTTGCTCCAGAATTTAAACAGCTCCAGATTGCGGCGAAACTCTTTAGTCCTGGTAACACTGGGAGAAGGCGCCGAGCGGAGGAGGGAGCAGGGCTCTCACGGAGCAATAAAAAATCCAGGAGAGAGCATAAATCCATCTCCCCTTGTAAGGTCCGAAATTTTTTTGCAGATGTTTCGAGATGTTTGGCCCAAGTGACGGTAATTTCTTGCCCATCTGTCTTCTCTCCTCCCCCCAGTTCTCTTTATCAACATCTGGTTTTCGGTGCAGCAGGGAAACAAGTATCCTTTATAAGCCAAGGGTTCCCAGTTCCCCCTCTGCTTGTGCTATTAACTTAGCCTCAACTACTGCGCTCTCTCTGTGCACACATACTCACATATGCTAACCATTAGAAAGTCATACCATTCAGAAAATGTAATAACTTTCAGTTAGAGGGGGAGATAAAGTATTTTGGCTTTTTTCTTCTCTCTTCACTTTTTCCATAACTGCAAAGAATTCGGGGTTCAGGTTGTTATGCCTCCCCTGTGAGAGGACAAATTATTGCTTAGTTGTTAGTTTGAGGATGCTTTAGTGAGAGGAAAGCCCCTTCCCCTTCAGCATTTGAGTAGGACCCTAGGGTGTCTGTCTGCACCTCTGCTACCCATTTAGGAGTGCAGAGCGTATAGAATCACAGAGGCATCATTTGACTTGCAGGAAGAAGATATGTTTATTTGGGAATGAATGCACGCAAACACTTTGCCGCTCACTTTAGCAGTACAGCAAAACTCAGATCTTAATTTGCTATTTCCTCTTTGGCAATATTAAATTGTCCACATAATAATTCACAGCTGCACAGGGATCGCGTATTGTGGCGCAGCTGCAACTTTATGTTTGCGAATTAAACCGTCTCGAGCTGAACTGCACATCATATGCACACACACACACACACACACACATCTACAAACAGACACACAGGTGTGCACTCACCAAATCGCTCTCTCACATGCTCGCAGACAGTAAGAAGTTGAATATGCAGACAAAGACACGCAGCTCAGCGCCATATGGCAGGGTTGTCAATCTGAAATGAAGGCATGCAGAGTGTGCTTTGAGTGTGCCATGTAAGGTGGTGTACGACGTTTCTGGTGTGTGTTTGATCGCGGTGAGCTGTGTCATAACAGCCCTGTATACATACACAAACACACATAAGTTTAAAAATACTCGTTTTTGTTTCGCACGAACACAAATACACAGTCTCTTACTCCGCCACATACCCGTGTCCTATTTTTTGTCATTTAGCCGCTTAACAAAAGCATGCTGGGCTCATTGTTACTGCCAATTATGTTCTATTAAATCAGTGTTGTTAGTGTAACACAACATAGTCTCACAATTCTGTGAAATGAACATTAAGACTAAAATGCAGTGTCAAATACATTGTGAAAACACAGCATGTACCATTTTTTACCAGTTCATTAAAGTGACACATTTCCCCTAAACATTCAGCTTTTTTAAGGTCGGCTGTTGGCAACAAAATTCGACTAGATTAAAAATTAGAATTAGTTATAATAAACTAGGGCCACAAGTGTAATGTTTTAACATTCAAAGCTTCTACTGTAGTTTCCGGATGAAGCTTTGAATGTCTGATGTCATATTTTATGATGTCATCACCCTCAAAAAACACAATTTGCAATTATTTCTCAAACTAGATATGTGCAAACTGGAAAAATCTTACAGCTTCTGACCACAGTTTGCAAGTATCAATGTACCGGAAACCCCGCGGTCCTTCCCCCTCACTCCTCACCACTGGCAGAATACCTCGCCGTCAAAGCGAGCTAGCTAACTAGCCGTCTTCCTGCAGTATTGCTATCCGCTCTCCTTCCCGTGAAGTAGTCTTCTATCAGCGGGGACTGAAGTGGAGGGACTGTAAAACCCGCTACCTGCCTGCTGTTTGGCTCTTTTTATGTAATCAGTGTAGCATGATAGCATGGTGGGCTTAGCGAGCTAACTAGCAGCTGCTAAATAAGCAAAGAAAATAATAACTCGATTCCTTACACACACTTGTCACAGTGTAGGAACGCACATTACTATCGACAGATGAGTGACAACTTATTTCAGCTCATTTTTCTGTAAGCTTTGTAGCTTAAAAGCACTGTGAAATTAGTACGCAAACTAGCTAGCTTGCTCACTAACCCATTGTCAGTCTCTATAGTTGTTGTCTGCTCATTTCTTGAGTGAGAGAAACAAATCACACACAATATAAACTCTATAGTAAAGTCAGGAACTCAGGTATTTGGTATGGAAACAAAATATTGTAGAAAATCTTTGGAGACAAGTTAAAACACACACGCAGGCTTTATTTTTAGATACATCAAGCCTTTGGGGTTGCCACTTTGCCCGAGGCTACAAGACACAATCACACAAAAACATGCACCCGCACATGACAGATGCCCCCAACTGCCAAAGACACTAATGCATTAGTCGTGCACCGCCCCGGGCTTTTGCCTGATAGGACAATAACAAGACCAAGTCACCAGCTGATTAAGGGCGGAGGACACACACAAACACACGTGTGTTTATCCTGATCCTGTGTTTGTTTATTATTACCATATAAAAGGGATTACACTTGTAGCCAAATGTATCCATATGGTTTTAATAATTCAGTTCAACTCGCTAACACAGTGTTGTATGTAACACATGTTCCTCTGCAGTATCAAACTGAAACCTTTGAATATTATTTAAGTGGTTTTACTGATGCAACCACAATGTTACAAAGAAAAATGTTTTTTTTTACAGGCAATAGTGTGTTGAGAAGAGGACTGAGCCTGGCTGCTTTTGTGTCTTGGAGACCTCTGTTTGCTCACTGGGTTGGCAGTGTGTGAGCGTGTGTGTGTGTGTGTGTGTGTGTGTGTGTGTGTGTGTATGCTGGGGGCGGGTGGTATCTTCACAGGGCATTGATTGCAAAGGATTAGATTGTGATTACAAAAGGGGGGTAGAGATCGAGGAGGGAGAGAGGTGAGTGGTGACAAGGTGAGAGGTGTAGCAAGGTGAAAGGAGAGAGGAAGGAGATGAAGATTTCAAAATAAGAGAGCAGAGTGAAAATTCATTGTTAAAACAAATGACAAATAGAAACATCTGCATTTTTCATACAGTGCTTTTCAGAAGATTTGCAAGTAATTTTAAAGACATTATTTAGTATCAGATAATCTGCTATTGATTTGACATAATGCGTATTGATTAACACTTGTATGTATTGATGGCACACACGGTCGGGCTTTAGGTACCAGCGCTCAGTTAGACCGGTGGGAACAATCCAAAATTGGATTCTTGTGTTTTGGAATCAGAGCCAGCTTATTAAGCAGGGTGAGCGAGGTCTGTGTGTTTGTGGCTCTGATGTAAGCCTGTTTGCCGGTGCCAGTTGGAGAACAAGACCCTGAAAATAGAGAAAGTGGGAAACAGGGAGAAAAGCAAGTGGGACACATTTGTGAGTGACTCTAAACCGCTGGAGACTGATGCCAGAAGCCGCAGAGTCAAGCAGCAGAGGGAGATGGAGGCAGAGACAGAGCGAGAGAGAAATACCCCGTTCAAGATGTTCAACAACATTTATGAGTTCCCCAAATTGCTGAGCTCGGATACAAGCTTCAGCTCTCAGACCTCTAATGTGTTTTTGAGATTCTCTGTCTCTGTTTTAGACAGCCGCTAATGTTAAACTGCCTCTACGCTGGAAGGATTTCAGCATTCGGGGGAAAAATAACATACGAAATCAGTCAACCTATATTTAACTAGTCCATGTCAAGGAGTTCACACAGCCAGTCTTAACCACAGCTACATGCGAGCCACAGTATACACTATATATAGCTGCTCTACTGTAATAGAAAATTATAGTGCAACTGGAGATTAAGAGGTTGGGGAAAAATGCTGTATTCATGGTATGTGGAAGGAAGCTTGTAAAATGTGACACAGCCTGCAGCTAAAAGAACATCTTGCATTTTAGATGATTGCCACTGTGAGGCTGCGTTCTTTCATAGAAAAAGATAGAGAGGCTTACAGTATAGTTTTTTTTTTATTGAGTGAGGGAAGACAAAACAGCTCCTGCTTCTTCTCATTCGAAACATGCCAGTGTTTTCATCCACGCCCTGCAAATTAAATCAAGAACACAAATATGATCGTGCAGGGAAATTAAAAATCACGGATCCTAAAATGATTCATTTACTCTCTGAAATAGAAAAGGAAGCATCTGAAGTGACAATATTGTAAAGCTCGACATAAAAACACAAGTAATGCCTCCACAGCAATCACGTTTGTAAGCACAGATGGATGCGGAAGCACAAACATGTCGCACATACACATCCTCCATCCTCCATCCCCTGAAAACCATCAATTGTGATGCTGCTGAGTGGTTTTGATTTAGGAAAGGTCGTACAGTCTCTTCTCTTTCTCTGGTGTCTGAGAGCAGCAGTAATGGTGCACTTGTGCCAGAGGAAGAAGCAAGGACACAGCGTTTTATTTTACCAGCCAGACACATGGACAGTCTGGTTCAGGGCGACAGAAGAGGAGAACATAAAGTTACTGAGGTTCAGGGTTTTCCAAGTCGATTTTAATACAGTCGTCTTGTACGTACGCTGAGTTAACGACTCGTTTTGACTTCCGCAAAGGAAGTTATGTCTCTGTTCAGTTTGTCCGTCTGATAAAGGAAAAACCAGGTGCATGAAACTTGATGGAAGGGTGAAGTATGCAATCACAGGGCAGATACACAAATGATTTTTCACTTTCCTTAACATTGTGAGATAGGACATTTATGCTGCATTCATGTGGTGTTGGAATATTTAATGGGTCACCTGATCTGTGTCCTCCTCTTTGTCATGCATATCCTCGAAACAGAGAGAGAGTTTTGTTTAAATGCTCTGAGCAATAAAATACAACACATCAATGTAGCCCCAGTGTTGTTTCCACATTGCAAGAATCTAATTTACACACCAACAAGATTTCCAAGCGTTCTAATAATAGCTGCAGTTTCGTTGAATTAAGGTTCTAGGTTTAACTTCCTGGTAATACTTTATTAAAGACAGTTTAAACTATAAATAAATGCATGTGAATCCTGGAAGTGAAGCAGTTAAGAAAGTGACGTGACTACCGTAAGTGGCATAGTTACGTTAAAACGTGTTTCAAAAAGCGTGTCTCCTTTTGTTTTCACATGGGAAATGAACCCAGTTTTCCTGGGTGAAAGTCTTTTCTCCAGCAGTTCTAGTTGGTCCCTGTATCATTACAGGCAATAAAGCAGTCACTTTTTTTGAAGAACAATGTGCATATGTGTGTACATATGTGTGTGTGTGGCTAATCCTCTAGTTGTCATGGAAACAGTGAGGCCCGTGAGTGTGTGGATGTGTTTGTCACCTTTAAGACCCCCAAAATTGAGCAGAGAGCGAGTCTGGTCAGAGAGACCGGAGCCACGTTCAGACCTCTTTCTCGCTCCTGCTTAACTCACTTCTTCCACTTTTTGAATGTTTGTCTCGATGGCTGCCTCCCGTCGCTTTAAAGACGACCGCCGCTCTGGTTTGACTCACTGTTTTGTGCTCCAGGCAGTGTCTGACAAAGCCAGATAGGACAGCGTGCTTACCCAGGGAAGCAGGCAGGACAGTGGGGTCAGGCTCAAGGCCATCTGTCCCACCGCCGCCCTCCTGCCCCGCTCCCCTCCTCCATCAACCGTCCTCCATCCGCTTTCAGGCCCACACTTGCTGTTCCAGCTTTAATTACCTGAAAACAAGTGAAAAACATCCTGGCTCCAGAGAGAGAGAGAGAGAGAACTCGTGAATGAGTGTAATGTGTGTGTGCGTGCATGGGAACAAGACATTTATCAGAGCAGCGCAACACTGTCTGTCACACGGACACACACACACACAAACACTGCCCCCCTCACACACATCCTGACCCCGACCAGCCAACCATCCCCACCCTTCTCCTCTCCCTTGCTCCCTGGGTTCCCATCCTCTGGGCTCCCATCCTCTCCCCCTCCCCCTTCCCAGAGTCCTTCTGGTTCCCTTTCTGGTTCCTGACCAGCGGGGCTATCTCTGGATGGCCGGCGGTTCCTCTCATTCTGCCGGCCCATTGTGTGGCGACTTGGGCTGGGCCCTGGGCCCCCGGGGGCCGGGAGGGGAGCCAGGAATGGTCTGGTTCCTGTTGCTGTATGAGTTGAAGGAACTGTGGCACCGTTTCCATTAGTCCATCATAACTGCTGTGAAACTGATTTTTAGGGCTATTTTTGTGGAAACAGTTACATCCGTGTAAGTTGTGTACCTCGTTTTTTGGAGAGCCGTGGCTTTGATAAGGAGAATTGGGGAGTTTAATTGGATGCCTTGGGTGTTAAGGTAACTTAATAACACAATTTGTTCCACAGCTGGAGTGAAAAAAAATCTATATTTTACATGTAGAAAATGCATAACCAAGAAGGAAATGTTTTCCTCTGGGCCAGGATGCAGCAGGACAGAGACAGGAAATACAGACAGGCTCAGATCAGGTACATTTACATATAAATCAAGCGAACACAAACATTCCTAACAGTGGCAGACCGCTCAGTCTCTCTGCCGATTAATTGCATCAATAAATCCCATTTTGAGATAATCGGCATTGGCTGATACCTGCGCTCACAAGGCCGATAATTTATTTATTATAGTATTTCACTGAGGGAAGGCCACTGCACTGACATTGTTTATTTATTTTTTATTTATCTGAGTTCACAATTTTTTTGTTCTCTCAGTCAGACACAAGGACGTGCTGCTACCAGCTGAAAATGGGGTCGTAAAGTGCACTGAAGCTCTATTTATTAAGGGTTTTTTTTTAAACAAAGTTTAATTTATTTTTTTTAAATACCTGTTGACATTTATTTTGTCACTGGTTGTAGACAGTCCACACAGGAACAGTGGTAAATAAATGTTCATTCAAGTGCCTCATGTATTATTAATAATTTGCTATATTTTATCAGATGAAAAACAACAAAATCGGCATCGGCCATTAAAAATCTCCTATCAGTCGACCTCTCATTTGTTAGCTGATGCCAATGTCTTATTGTTTTGTTTTAATACCGGTGCCGGTGTGCAGGGAGTCATCCATCAGGCTCTTTAACAACTTTTTCAATGACCCGTTTCATTTCATACTAACAAATATGGACAGCTGTATTTTTTAGGATCATTTGGTGCCTTATAGCCCAACACTGACTTTGTCAGCAGCCAAGCAGCAACTCAGTGAAGACAGTCAAACTCAAATGAGTTGGCACTAAAAGTCCTTTTTCTTTCCCTTCGCCCTTAAAAACAACTACAGTGAAGCACGCTCGCAGCTCATTATCTTTGTTACCGAGTTGATAATATGATGAAAACACACAATTTAGTGCATGTGTGCTTTAAACGTCCACACACATAATTCATCACACGCTCACAGCCATCACGCCCGGGTGCAGCTCTAACTCTGAGCTCCGTCCACTCTTCGCCTGGTGAGCTTCTCCCTTTGAGACTACCCACTCTCCGCGGGGTGTTGCTACACTAGCTAGTGCACTCGGTTAATTATGACTGTCAAGCCGGGCTGTCACAGTGATTCACTATGGAGAGAGAGAGAGAGAGGGAGGGAGGGAGCGGAGGAGAGGAAGGAGAGAGAGTTGGCAGGTGTACAGATGTATCGTTAGCGCCACCCAGTGATGCAGAGAGAAGAGAATAGCAACTCAAGACTCACTTGAAAGGGAGTTGATTTTGACAAACTGTACGTCATTCTGTCCGTGTCGCTGCACATTTTTCTTCTTCTCTGCTCCGCTGCCTTTATCTTTTCTTCTCAGATGTTCTGCTTTCCTCTCTTCCCTCCATCTCATATCTTGCACCTCCATCTTTCAACACCGTGACACTATCTTTTCTTCCCCGCTTGTTTTTTTTTTTATTTCTCCTTCTTTTTCTCGCTGTCGTCACTTCTCTTGCCGATGTCACTTGCACTGTACTGTTGCGACAAATCAAGCACTCCATTCATCTGGTGTCATCTGTGTTACAGAGAGCTGGAAATGTGCGCTCGCTCCTCTCTTCTGTCTCCACTGACAGCCACCTCTCCACTTTATCATCCCTGAGCAGATCAGATCGGAACTGGGCCAAGTATCTCCGTGCTGGATGAATGTGAGGAGGCCGTGAGCGAGGATTTATAGGCCTGGTAGAGGCTGTCCAAGCGGAGATGAAACGGGCTCGCTCCCTATTGTGATCATATGGTTTATTTGCTATAGATCCTTGAGGCACAGCGGGAAATACGTTCAAATTACAGTTCCCTAGACTCTGTGTAAAAAGGGTTATTGCATATATTGGAGAGTTTACTGTTTCCACAGCTCCAGAAATCAAACATCTGTGCGCAGAGACATCAGATCATGTGTCAGTAATCTGCAGCTATTTTGTGCCTCCAGGTGAGGAGGCAAAAAATGGTTTCTGCATAACCATTAACAACTCTTACGGCAGTTAAGCGAGCGGTTTGGTAGCAGAAGCAGCTGAGATTGGAAGAATTCAGCAACCCATCCACCCACTCACACACACACACACAC
>CAFUXE010000616.1:725639-745940 GCA_903364295.1 Serranus cabrilla
CCTTTTCTTTTTCTTTTCACTGTTTCTGCATCACGGGAATAGTTGATGTTAAAAATTAAAAATAGTGTCACCGCTGTCTTAATGTGGCAACCAAAGAAGACGAGACTTTGTTTGGAGTTGACAAACTGAAGTCTGTAACCCACTTTGAAACCACTCCACTGCTGCAAACACACAAAAACCTCCTCACACTAAATATACTGCCTCCTCCCTGTCCTGCACATTTTCCTGGTTGGTCGTGTATTTTGGTTACCTTGGTCTTATCTGGTCTGTGAAAAGAGCCAGGCAGTGATTCTGCTGGCACTGATGGAGAGAGGTAGCACAGGTGTGTCTGGCTCATAGTGTGTTGATAAGGACGGGGGTGTCATGCATGTGCATGTATACAGCAGGAAGCATGTATGTGTGCAAACATGCCAATGAATGTCCAAGTAAAAACAAAGGAAAATGAACCCTATATATGATAGAAGGAGGCTGTATTTCAAGCAAAGAAGTGCAGTTACCTACCAACCAATCTGCAAAACTGCAGTAAATGTGTTATTTTATTGGACACAAATTACAGAATTCCTTCCAAAAATGTCACAGTTGTCTTCAGAATATACACATTTATTTAAAAATGCAGACTTGAGCTTTAAGTATTGAAAGTAAATGTACTACAGGCAGCAAAAAAAGTGCCCTGTTGTAGTTGTTTTGATTGTTTGCTGATTATTTTCTCAAAAAAAAATTTTCAAAAGATTTTTTTGGTGTGTTTTTTAGATGCATGATGTATTTTCAAGCCCATATTTGGTATTTAAAAAAAAAACAAAAAGAAAGAAATCCTAAAAAGAAATAAACTGAAGGTACATTTGTTCCTCATGTCGCATATTTTTTTGATGATGTGACTCTGCATGTGTATTTGTTTTGTTAATTGAAGGAGATGTGTGTCTTTGTTTTCTGTGGCTCTTTTCGCCGCCCATATGCTTCCTATTACAAAAGCCGAAACACTCACTCCAGGCCAGGATATAGCTTAGCTTCCAATAAGTAATATTATCACTTAATGCCTTCCACATGGATTCATGTGTTTTCTCTCTGTCTCTCTCTCTCCTCCAGAATTCCACGCTAACCATCGAAGAATTTCACTCCAAGCTCCAAGAAGCCACCAACTTCCCTCTGCGACCTTTTGTCATCCCCTTTCTGAAGGTACATACTTAAATATGCAATTACTAAAAAAAGGTCTGCCTGCCTGCCTGATGGACCAAATCTGGAAAGCATTTAGCCTTCCCAGATCCAGATGTGCATACTTATGTCTGTGATATTTACCTCTTTTCTCCCTATTTTTGGAATCTCTCTCTTGTATCCATCCCTAACCTGTCTCTTTCTATCTTCTCACTCGCTCTCATCCTGCCTCTCACGTCATCGTTTTCTCCTCTTGCTCCATCTGTCTGTCTCTCTCTTCTCCAAACCAAACAGTGCTTAAGTCCTTTCAATACTGAGGCTGATCTCACTCTGTTAGGTTCACGCTGTTCAACCCAAAGCTTGCAAATTTGTTCAAACTATTATTTTTCTTTACAATATTTGAACTGGAAGAAGTCGTTTCTTTGTGCCATATTGTAAAAAGAGATTTCTGTGTGTTTTTTTTATTATTATAAAAGCAGGTCTAGGGGCTATATAAATATTGTGAAAGTATTAAAACGCTCAATCTCAGCAGAAATACTTACAGCCTGTATCAGGACTTCTGTGAGGTTATGATATCACAGTTAAACATAGTTTAAAAAAGTGCTGCTACAGTAGTGTTGTGGTTATTGTTCATCCGTCTTGTGTTCAACATTTGAGAGTCAGGTATGAGGAGGGATTCAGGTTAGAGTAAGAATAGAAAGGGAAGCCAATCAGAGGCAGGTCGAGCCGGTCCTGCCCTAAATTGCTCTAAATACAATGAGAACATGACATCATATTTACATGAGATGGATCCTTTCCAGCCATTTCCCGGCTTCAATGATGGTGCAGAAGCTGAACTCCAGAAAACTGACCAATCAGGCCGGAACGGTCTTTTTCAGAGACTGACGCTTAAAGAGAGGCGCTAAAATGGAGCGTTTCAGACAGAATGTGAATACAGGTACATGCAGACAGACGGTATGACCAAAATGATGTTAGTTTTTTACATTAAAGCATTCAAAATGTTCTATCAGAAACCCAGAACACCCTTTTCTTTTCACACGCTGGAACAGAGCACACACTGAGTGTGGTTGTGGCCACATTTTCAGGGAGTACTTTCCCATTTCCAGCCATTAGCATGGAGAAAGCAGCACTCTTTTATGCATTCAGTTGTGCCCTTGCTTCAGCCCGTTTGTCACCAGTCACAACCTCACATCTCTTTATTCCAAAGAGGGATTGGTGGATTTTCTATTTGTGTCTACTGGTGAAATTGTAGCCATTTATGTGCATTTTGGGCTGCTTGTGTCAGATAGGTTGCAGGATTTGAGGAGCTAAAGCCGTCTGGAGGTGAGAGCGGTGGCGGCGGCGGTGGCAGTATGATTTGTTTTGGTAGTCAGAGATGACAAATGGGACTGGGGGGCTTATACTGAGGGATGCACTGTGCAGCAGCAGCAGTTGAGATCACGTTATGGGTCTTGGAGAAGCTGAGATCAATATCAGTGTGGGACTGAGAGATGGAGAGCAGGGACAGGCGTGACATTTAACACAGAGCTCATTTGTTTCTATTACAGACTCTTTTTACTCATTTTTCCTTCTTCTTTATTCCTCTGGCTCCCTCTTCCTCTTTATCTGCTCTCCATCCCGTATCCTCCCCTTCCTCCTCCGCTCTATCTGTCTGACTGACAGGCATGAGGTAAATGTTATTTGTGGAAACAAGACAGTCGGTTCTCCCCGAGCTCAGTATCTTCTCGCTTTACGCCGTCTATATACACGTGCACGGGTGCATTTGCAGATGTGTGAAGTGACATTCACGAGCCTATATTACCCGCTGAGGTCCTGCGTGGATGTGATATTGCTCCCACCAGGATTGCCGTTACTGCCGTTAACGACACAAACAGGGACTCTGCGTCCTCCCTGTCTCCTTCCTCGCATCACTTCCTCACTCTTAAGTTTTCTTCATCTTCTCCTGCTTTGACTCACCTTCTCATTTGTTCTCCCTCCATATCTTCATCCCTTTCCTGTCTCTGTTTACTGTTCCCCATCTATCCATCCTCCAGTCCCTCCTTCCCAGCTCCTCCTCTCCTCGCCAGATGGTTAGTGTATCACTGGGATGGCTGCGGAATCAAAGATGCAACTCTTTTTTTTTTTTTTTCTCCTCCGTCGCTCCTTCTCTGCCGCTCTCTCTCCCCAGTCTAATTTTAGTGTCTTCCCACTGCGGAGCCTTTAATGCCAGCTACCATATGGCAGCAGAGAGCAGTTGGAGGTGTAGGGGAGCTTTTATAGGTGCGTCGAAGCACAGCTGCAACAATGCGCGTCAAGGCTCAGAGTTTTTCATTACGCTAATGTTAGACCGAGCCGACCCCCTTCAACCCCTCCCCCACCCACCTCCATCCAAACCCACTCAACTCCTTTCCCCTTCTCTTAATACTAAACCGCAAATTGGTTGGGACTCTTTACTGGAAGGAGGCAATCATAAACCACACAGCGCCAGTGACGTGATGAGTTGGCGGGACGCCCGCCACACGAGACAACGGGCTCACAGAGTAACAATGTTTCTCTGTTTTCAAGTTAAAAGTTGAGCTTTTTTTAAGTCTGTCAAGTGTTTTGTTTTTCTTGTGTCGAGCTGGAGTGAGACGAGCGCCGCGAGACACAGGAATAAACACATTCACCCAAAGAGAGAGAGAGAGGGTTGTGATAGGAAATAATTGAAATAGGACAGTACAGACTTGCAGAAACTAAGTCTCCTCGATTCTCTTCCAACTGCAAATTACACAGAAACAGAAAGTTGATGAAGTGCAGCATATCCTGAACGTGGCATATTCTGAGTAGTTTTTTTGGCACCGTTTGACAAAATGACAGATCCAGTATTTTCACAATAAATCATCCTGGGCGGATTTTAGCTGCGGCTGCTGAACACTACTTGAAATTTTCCTTTTATGCAAGTACAGATGTTGGTTACCATAACTGCACAGAAGCAAATGGCCGTACTTTGTCATATGAAAAATGATCCAGTCTCTTCAGTGGTCTGCATTTCTTGACTCAGTCTTTTTGTTAATGCATCCCACATCTCTGGCAATTAGGATGACCTCTAATTAATGAAAGATGAGTTCAGCGGGGTCAAAGCAATCTATTTTATGCTCTTTTTTTCAGAGGGTAATTACGATCATAAACTATTAACGGACCATTAACTCGGGCAGGTAAAGCGGAGGCCAGCGCTTGGCATTTCTTTTACTACAGCCAATTACTGGAGGGGGATTTTCACATGATTATGAAACATAAATCCCACTTAACAAATCATGGTTGTGTTTTGCAAGTGATATTTCTGCATGCAGAACAAAATGGAACAGCCAAAGAAACTGAAGCAAATTGGTATGTAGGACGGGAGGAAAGAGAGAAAAAAGCTTATAGATTATAAAACTGGAAAAAGGAGAAAGAAAAAACAAAGCAAGAGACTTAGAGAGAGATTATGTTATTGAGAACAAAACAAAGATTAGCAGACCTGAAACTTACAAAAATGGCCTCTCCAAAGGCTCTTATGATGTACCTCGCCAAAATAGCCCTCACTCTTATTCTGAACCTGCCTGACGCAACACTTTCATCTTCTTGCTTCAAAACGCGCCCCATCAGATGTCTTTGAAGTCAGCGCGCCCATACCTGCATGACCCTGTAACTCCGCACAAGAAAGCAGACCCCCTTGTTATGTCAAAGAGATTGAAAATAGCTGCTGCTTCTTTATATAAAAAAAAAAAATGCATAAGCCACAGAGAGACTCTCTGGTGGTTAATGCACTCTGGGTCACAGGAAGCGGTGTTGGTTCAGAGGTAATGAGTGAACGCGGGTCAGGGGAGGTTGAAGAAATGGATTTCAAATTGGTGTTTTTGGAATGAAAAATACGTCGGAGAAGCTTTATTATATCATCATATTTTTTGTGCTCTATGAGATTTACATTTTGTTTTAGATCAAAGAGATGCAGGGTTGAATTTATAAATATAAATCATCAACAACATGATTATATTTTGCACAAGGTGAATCTTCTCAACGCATATTTGGCTTTTAATCTCTCTTTTTATTAGATTTACATAGATATGTTTATTTAGTATTAAGTATATTTAGAAATTTTTTTTAAAAAGCACACAGCCTGTATTCAGTAACTGTACATTTAAACAACTGCCAGGACTTCCTTAAAGTTAGGATGTCACAACTATACTATATATAGGTAGAAACTGGTGCCGTCATTCCCGCAATGATGGTGCAGAGATACTGATATGTGGAACATCACCAAACACTGAGAAATCAGAACAGATTAGACTTTTTTGGAAGAGGGAATTAAAAAGACAGGTACATTCTGACAAAATAATGTGTTTTTTTACCTTTTAAGCACATTAGATTAGTCCAATAGAAGCTGAAAATACAAGAATGAGCCTGTTAATGAGCAGCATATGTGGGCTGCTCTGGTAGCTCACCTGTCCCATGTACAATTCTTTCTTCCCTGTCTGTCTCCAAATAAACTATCAAGTATCAAATTAAGGCAAAATGCCAAAAAAAATGTTTTGAAAAGTTCCCTTTAAGGCCTTAAGGTGACTTTGATTACCATTAAAGCAATGCAAACACTATTGAATTTGCATTTTATTGTGTCACTCAGTTCTGAATCGTCATTATTATGTTTCCATGCGAGATTTATCTGTTTAAGACGTCGTAGTAAAAACAGCTCCGCTCAGAATCTGACAGATTATTGTCACTGTTTCCCAAATTAGCAAAAAGGAAACAGAGAGAATCTTAGAAAGAGGAGAGAGTGACTGATCCACTCTTTTTTTCTTTTTTTTTTTTACATTTGTTGAAAGGCAAAACGGCAGATGTGATATTTCTATTCTTGCTTCTCTGCGAGAAATAATTGCCAGCATTGTCTAAGAACTGTACAGTAGTTACATTTCCTCTGGTGATACTGAGCTGTTTTCCGTCTGTAGGCCAACCTGCCGCTGCTTCAGAGGGAGCTGCTGCACTGTGCCAGGCTGGCCAAGCAGAACCCAGCTCAGTACCTGGCCCAGCACGAGCAGCTGCTCCTGGACACCAGCACCACCTCCCCAGTGGACTCCTCTGAACTCCTGCTGGACGTCAACGAGAACGGCAAGAGGAGGACGCCAGACAGGTGGGTGTATTTCGCCATTATGGGACTAATTTAGTTTATTTACCTCCTCGAAACAATAAAGAGATAGTTCAGATTTTTTGAAGTGGGGTTGTTTCAGTGTAAGTGTACTCTATATTTAGAATATTTTCACTGCTTTACCTTGACATCAGACAGCCCTGTTTAACTTTTCTCTGGCTCTCCTCAAAGTCACCAGACTCCTTTGACAAAAACAGTAATTTAACCGCGCAGTACACAGGAGTTGCTGTTGTACTGCTCCCTCAATCGCTGGTTATTTTGTTTAACTGTGTCACTTTGGTGAATCAGATCTAAGCTTTTTAAAAACACACAAGTCACACAATAACAAAAAAACAAACTAAACAGCTGAGGCAGCAGACCAGCAACTCCCCCGTCCTGTGAGGTAAAATGACCGTTTTTTGTTAATGGAGTCTGGTGGCTTTGACGAGAGCCGAGAACGGCCTGGAACCATCACATTAAAGCAGCTGAGCATTTTTTCTTGTATTATTTGATCTCATGCATGAATCCCTTTGAGTCCGCCTGCATCCCCGTGATCCCATACGACGCTCTGCAGACACAAGCTGAGCCAATGCGAGGAAACAGTGTGATGTGTTAATGTATGTATGGGAAGTGTCTGTCAGTGAGCCACCGGGCCTCATGACGTGCTCCGTTGGACGTCTCAGCTCCCGGCTCCTGCTCTTAATGGGCCAGAACTGAGGAGAGGGAAGAGATGGGAAAAGTAGACCTGGCTACACACACACACACACACACACACACATCCTGAGGAGAGAGAAAAGGAAGGGAGACAGCTGTGCCTTAATGAAAAGTGTGAACGTGTCAATGAATGTGTATGAATATGTATTCTGTGCAAGTTATCATTTACTTCCATGCTTGATTGGGTGTGTGAGTACACAGTGTGTGCCTGTGTGTGTGTGTCTCTGCATCAGTTCAACCCCCCACCCCAGCCAAATCATTACATCCGTTTGTTGTCACGGACTTTGGTAATGACTCAATGTTCTCTGCTCTAATGGACAAGCACTGAGACGTGCCGTCCAAGAACCCACAGCACTGTAAAAACCTATAGTCCTCTCTCCAACAGTCTTCCCCCGGAGCAGCACAAACCAAAACAAGCGCGACAGCCGCCAGCCCAACGGCGAGCGCGTGTGCATATTTAAGACTGTGGCTCATTCCCAGCCCATCAAAGCACATTTTATTCTGGATAGCTGCAATGTGACTAAAGAAATAAGCTAGGTATAGATTTGTATGGATTTTTCGAGATTCACTAATTAGAATAATAACCAAAACTAAAGACAAGCCTTAAATAAATGCAATTAGATCCTCACAGACCTATGCAAATACTTTCATTAAACATTAACAAGCATTTTTTAACGGCTGCAACTAAAGTTTGTGAACATTTGTGTTTTTGCATTGTTATGAGTTTGTGCCTGTGCTCCGAGTACAATGTGTGCATGGTCTTTTGAAATAAAGAGTAATCCTCCGGGGGTCTAAAATTTTTTAATACAGGCAGGGGAGAGGAAAATGTACTTTTTATATTTGCTGAGGGACAAAAATGCCAAAAGCGATATTAATAATTCTCACCTCTCTTTTCCCCCAACAGTCGGATAGGCAGACTTTTTCTGTAATACCTGCATATTTGCAGGCCGTCTGGTGCATAGGGGAGTGAGCTTAGGGGAAAAGGTGTGTGTGTGTGTAAATGTGAGAGGGAGGGAGAATATATGGAGGGAGAGAAAAAGTAAGCAGGCATCTGTATTCAATGAAAAAATGTGATCTGTTTGTGTGAATGTGTGTGTGCATGACTCTCTATCCAGTGTGAAGGCGTGAGTGCGGTTCATGCATGTGCACCTTTGTACGTGTTTGGGTGTGTGCGTGTGTGTGTGTGTGTGTGTGCCTAGGGAGATGGGCTGATAACACTTACAGATGAGGCTCCAGCACCAATACGGCTGGCTAAGCACCTCTGGTTTCTGCTTACCTCTGCTCTGCGTTCCCGCTTATTGGAGCCCTGTGTCGGAATATTGGAATTTGAATGGGAATCCCTAATTACAGACAACAGTGCACCATCAATGCATCCTGATTAATACCATGGTCTGCTGACCAGGAATATCGCCACACAATATGCATATGAGAAGAAAAAACCCCCATACAAATCATGTGTACCATCATTATCTAACAAAGCCGATATATTCAAATAATAGCTCGAAGTGCAAAATTCCCGGCACCTGTGCTATAGTGGCTTGCATGATAAATTCGGTATGATTCAGCATATTTTCACAGCATTAATTCCATCAACGATATGCAACATAATAAAGTTACACTCAACACTTCTCCTCTTAAAAGAAATACTGTTCTCACTAACAAATTGATTCATTTTTGATCCATTCTGCTTTTGTCAATGGAGCACAGATGTTTCACAATAAAAGCCTCCCAGGCAAGTGAAGGAATTACACCCCCTGAAAGCTTTTTAATGTGAAATAGGGGAACTGTTCAATTTATATAACAACAAAGGGAGCAGATCAAAAAACAGTGAGGTGTTTGACTAAAATGTAATCCAATTTAGCCTACTTATTAAACAGGAGAATTTGGAAATAAAAGACCTTTTTGTTATAACTGCCAGTTTTTAGTGGAGGCATGGATCTTTTTTCAGTAGAGGTAAAAAAAAAAAAATGTACTGTTTCAAACTCTGCAGTATTTGTATTTGAAATTTGGTCATTATGACATGCTGTTTAATCACATCGTGCACATGTATGTCTTTGTGTGTGTCTTTGTGTGTGTATGTGTTTGTGTGTGTGTGTGTGTGTACATGCATGTGCCTGTCATGGTTCATGATAGAGCAGGGAAGTTTCTGACATTCAATATACAGCATATCTATATTTTCTTCTCTAAATAAATAAATGCAAGTATTAAAATGTCAGGGCATGTAAATTGGGTCTGCATGTAGGTAAATGATGTACACACACATCTGTGCGTTGTATAGGTGACTGTGTGCATGTGTGTACTCCAGTAGATATAAACATTGTTGCAGCAGGAAAGCTGGGGAGATAAGAGTGTGGGCTGGGGAGGGGAGGGGAGAGGGGGGAGAGAAGAATGGATGGATGAGTCGAGGGAGGCAGCGAGAGACGGACGGATGGAGGGAAAGAGCATATGGAGAGCTGTGGATGAGCATTAGGAGCCCATAAAAACAGCTCATTAAGAAGTTCAATCTGTTCATCGGAGAGAGAGGTGGGGAGAGAGAGAGAGGAGAGTGGAGGATTGCAGATAGCGGGGGGAGGTTGGCAAAGATTTAACTGTGAACTGACAAAGCTGAGAACACACACACAGACACACATGTGCAAGTATGCGCACACACCAACACACCTGGGCGCATTAATCTTCCGAAAGCAGACGTACAAAAATTCACCTGATCTCTTGGAAGATACTTTAGTGTGTGTGTGTGTGTGTTAGTTATGTGAGAACACATTTAAGTTGTGTGTGTGTGTATGTATGAAAGGACATGGTTTACATGAAATAATTCCAGACTTTCTTGAAAAACAGCCTTTAGTGTTTATCTGGTCAGTTCACGCCTTTATTACAGCACTAAGAGCTGTTGTGAGGATACGTTTTAATTTTGATTGATTGAATTTTTTACAAAATAGGTGTGTCCTCTCCTCTCTCCTTATTTTGTTTCTCTTTTCCTTATTCTACTCATCCATTGTCCCATAAGAGGTCATATCTGCTCACATATTTGATCTCATTTTACTTAAAACAAGTGAAAAGTTTTGGTTGAAAAGTAGGTCGAAAAAAATTGCCCAATTTAACCAAATTCCACTTTGTTTCTGGTTTGCAACCTCTTCTTCTTCTTCTCCGTTTCCTGGTAGATTACAGCCGAGCTTTGCCTATAGCACCAACTTCTGATGAAACTACGATGTAGCCTCCTTTATTCATTCTAAACCAGTTGCTGGTTTCTTCATTTTAAAAGTTCCTCTAAAGCATGGCTATTGAAGTACTAAAAATATGTCTCTTTCTTTCTTTCTTTCCAGAACCAAAGAGAACGGCTTCGAGCGAGACGGCGCCCTGCACCCGGATGTTCACCCTAGCAAGCGGCCCTGCACCATAAGCCCCGCCCAGCGCTTCAGCCCATCCAACGGGCTCTCCTACCAACCCAACGGCCTGCCCCACCCTGGCCCCCTCCCTCCGCAGCACTACAGGCTGGATGACATGGCCATCGCCCACCACTACCGGGACACCTACAGACACCCTGCCTCCAATCACCGGGAGATCCGGGAGCGAGCCAGGCCTATTGGTGAGGACATGGAGGTGGTACATGTGTGTGTGTCCATACATTCTGAGACACAGACTAATTCCACAGCATGGCAGATTATCAAAGCTTTTCCTCTGTACTACCAAAAGAAACATAAAGAGGATTTCATATACAAAAGTCAATAGTTTCAACAGTTACATCATTTTTACATCATCTCTCAGACCGCTCTGCTCTTTATATACCACTGAGATCCGTATCCATTTTAATAACACTGATAATCAGTCAGCATCCACTTCAGCCTGGTGGACTGACAAACAGGCCGCCCTGCTGCCTCAGAAACACGGAGACCGCTGCAACCTGATGTCCGGCTGAAGTAATGCACTGTGAGATGTATGAGCGCACAACAGCAGCACATTTAGGCCCAGTGTCGGCGTATTAGAGACATTTTTCTGCGCAGACCGAGCCTTGATGAAGCTGTAATGACGACGTCGGCTCAGTTCTAAAAATAGGAGAGACATTTACCATGTCTTGCCTTGTGATGGATGTTTATTGGACTGGAAGCTCAGTCATTTGAGTCCTGCCCTCAGGGTGGGAGAGAGATATGGAGACAGCAAAGAAAAGGAGGAGCAGGGGTGGAGGAGAAAGAAAAATGGATAGAGAGAGAGGTTCAACCAGGGAGCAAAAGAAGGATAGATAGCAGGGAGTGATGGAGTAATGTTGCATCGATCCTCTGTGTCAGCCTGACTTACCCTTTGTTTATCTTTCTATCTATCTGTCTGTCTTTCTATCTTTCTTTTCTTTCTTTCTTACAGGTCTGCATACAGGGACCAGGCAGGAGGAGGTGATCGACCACAGGCTGACAGACAGAGAGTGGGCAGAGGAGTGGAAGCACCTTGACCATGTAAGAAAAGTAATAACATTTTTTTATTTCTATACCTTAAGTAACAGAGATTAAATGCTCATTTTTAGTCACTATGTCACGACTGTGAGTTACACCGCAAGGAAAAAAATATGTTTCTTAACTGCTGTACACAAAATAAGAGTGACCTTAACATGTTTTGTGTTCATTCTTTTAAAAAATAGTTGTGGTTTGACATTAAATGCTCATTAAGACAAAGAGGTCGCAGTTTCCCCTTTGAAACTTCCTACTTTGAATCTCCAAGCATTCCAAATGTAAACAAAAAGCATGGCTGATGGTGACAGTAGAGATATGAATATGTTTATATTTTCACATGCAAACCTCCAGTAGAGTAGAATGTTCCAAGTTGTCTGGAACACAGTGTACGTATGTGTATGCTTGCATGTTAAATATTTACCCCTGTGCATCGAACATACAGAGTCAGTATTGCTAAAGTGTAACGAGTATGTTCACCTTCAGGGTTGTTAATCTAGTCCTGTGTTCAAACTACAGCGTGCATGAAATATGACAGAACATCTATCTCCACATTTGTGGTGCTGTTTCACCTCACAGCTGTTGGTATGCAGTGAAAATTGAATCACTCAATCAAACAATGCGAACACAAATTTTTTATCAGCTGAAGTGACAAAGTACGATGTCAGGGGGAGAGGTGTGACCTTTCAAGGGTGAGATTGTGTGTTTCACGACCAAACTCCTCGGTACAGATTAATATAATACTACCAATGGTAAAACTACAGTGACACAATTTAGAGCCCCGCCCGTCGCCATTATACTTGCTAAATTTACATCAACAACCCCTACATTCCTATGTGTAAACTCAGCGCCTTGTACGCTCCCTGTCATCTCCAGCTGCTGAACTGTATCATGGACATGGTGGAGAAGACAAGGCGCTCGCTGACAGTACTGCGACGGTGCCAGGAGGCCGACCGCGAGGAGCTCAACTACTGGATCCGACGATACAGCGACGCTGAGGAGCTGAAGAAGGGCGCCGCGAGTGGGCAGTCAAGGCAGCAGAGCCCGGCAGCACAGGAAAACGCAACACCAGGTAGAAGATGACACGTACTGTGCATGTAGTAGAGGTAGTACAGGACATAGTGGCAAAGAAATTACTTCATCTTCTTCCCACTACATTTTCTAAGGTTAATTAATAGCAACATTTCTTGCCATCTGCCTTTTCTTATCTCTCTTAAATCTGAAAGTTAATGTGGAGTTCCTCAGGGATCGATGCTAGGTCCTCTACTGTTAAGTTTGTACCTGCAGCCACTAGGCCATATCATCTATGTTATCATGATTATACTGATGACAGTCATTGTTCAGCCTGGTCTGCTAAAAATGACAATTCATGTCAAATGCGGTGTTAATTACGTGTCAAGGAAAACATATTTTTTCCAGATTACTGTTCTTGATGCATTTTAATCACATTTTAAAGATGTCCCTGCATTGAGGAGATCAGGGAAAACCAAAAGTGTAAATAAATAATATAATAAATATAAATATAATCAAGTATTTAAACCAAATTGCGACCATTTCACAACACTAACCATGTTTAAGACTGAGACTATAATAGAGGAGGAAACACAATCTTGAAACATAATTAAGAATGTGGAAATGTTTCGTTGAATGGGATTGTAGTCTTTGGAGGAGTGTTATTCTCTCCCCCTAAGTATTCTCACTAGTTTATTCCATCATTGATGAACAAACTAAATATTTGATTCTTTTAACCTTGACAGAAACATCAGGGTAACCATGAGGTTCTACAACAACCTAATTTGTTCTACAATCTTTTCGTGCTGTGTCATGCAAAACATTGGTTGATCTCTGATTACCATGGTTGTGTGTTTGTGTCTCCCCAGAAATTCACAGGGAGCTGCTGCACCGGCCCGTCTCTGGCTACGTCCCTGAAGAGATCTGGAAGAAAGCTGGTGAGCAGCACTTCCATGCCTGCCATTATCAAAATAAATCTTCTTATCATCAGACACACTTTCTTTCTCTTTATCACTCTTTTGCTTTGTAGAAATCAGGTCCTTATTTTTACTCAGGACTGTAAGGGGATCAGAGGCGCTTCTTTAAACCCCGTTCCCCCCTCTCATCCCACTGTCGTCTGCTGTTTGCAGCCTCCTTCCCCCGTAGACTTGAATTCATGTGTCAGGTTGCTCTTAGAAAATCATTTATATTTGATACAGTAGGATGTAAAAAAAAAAATAAGAGTTTCACCACCACACTCTGCACGCTCCAAATATGATGTCAGGTCGTAAAACGATTTTATTGCACCAGTCAAATAAGGGACATAAGTAGCTTTAACAGCTGGTTCGGCGGTTCTGCTGTTCAAAGTACAGTAGCGAGGCTCGGTATCTTCTTGCTTTTGGCGCTTCTGTAATCCCCTTAGCGACAGACATTGCAGCTATTCTATTTAACCAAAGTGTTGTGAAATTGTGGAGGCAAATTTGTAGAGCCAGTTAAGCTCAGGTATTGAAACTAATTTGTTGCTTTAACTGCTTTCATTAGTTGCCATTAAATTTTTAGCGTACACAAACAGCATTCTTTAAACTCCGCTGCAATCACCATTATCGCTGAAAACTAGAAGAATTTTCCGCCGAGGGTTCAACGCTCGAGGAATCCACTTTGTATTCACTGTCAGCGATACAGTATGTCTGCTTTTTAAACCCCTTGGAGAAAAAGAAATTGTCCCCTTGCTTGACCAAGCATGATGTGTGAGATACTCAGAACAAGTAATATGCATTTAAATTGAACTGAGTATCACCATCGGGACTCTGCCTGCTCTCCAGTACTCTCCTCCCCTCACCAGCTTTGATCGATCTTCCATCTAAGGCATTTGGTGTGTAATCACAATTCCATGCACAAGGCATATATCACACGGCACCGGGGCAATTTCCATGACTTCAGGCAGCACAGTAGGTTAAAGACAAAACCACCCTGGTTTGAGAATTTAGCTCAATCATGACGGAGGGAAAATCTCTCTGTGTTTAGAAAAGCACACATTCTGTGTGATACTGAAAACAGATTTTACATTTGTAATACAAGTGTAAAAAGGAAATGAAGTAAAGTGAAGCATATTTGCTCGACATAAAGCTGTATTTATCTTTTGTCTGTAGGGTAAATGCTGCCTGCTATTTTTCATTCTCCCTGCATTCTTCTCAGTAATTCCTTTTCACTTCAGTCACATATATTCTGGCTGAGGAGAGACTGATTTAAATGTGACCCAGGGAGGATTGCAAAATAGGATTTTTAACACAATGGAGTGCGGCGGTGAATACATCTGTTTGAAATGGGCAAAATGTTTACAGTTGGTGATAAATATTCAAGCACCTTGCACGGTGTCCTACCGGTTTCCCACTTCCCCTCACCACATGGGCCTCTGGGATCACAATGGAAATGCATAATTTAAATATAAATTGCCTGATTTGCATACACAATTAGTCAAGTTACAGGCTTGATGGGAGCAAACAAAAAAGCCCTCCTTTTGCTTTGACGTTCGGTTGGAATTCCACCGCTTAACACCCGCGCCGCAAGGTTATTCATTACACAAAACAAGTATAAAATAACACGTTGCTCCATCTCAAAAGCACATTTTCTGACTGATTACCTGAGATTAATTGGGCCACGCTGTCGTCTCCAGGATATTTTTTTAAGACTAGAAGAAAAAAATATGGGTTTCAACTTTTTAAATTAAAGCAAGCAGGAGAAGAAGAATATGTACTGTAGCTGATCAAAAATAACCAAATCACTGTTATTCCTAACGACCTGAATGATTACATTAAGGTTTTCGGCTCTTTTACTTCCAGAACATGTCTTATTTTAGACTGCTGGAAAGAAAACATGCAGCATAAACATTTAGATATTTATTTATTTTTAAAAAAAAAAATTTTTTACTTCACTTTGTCTTTGCATATGTAGATTTCTCCGAAATTCACCACAAGTTAGCATTAGATTTCTCATTTGCGTATTTAAACATAACATTTCAGAAAACTTGGAATACAATACAAGTTTTTTAATGTAAGGAAGTTACATTTTTACATTTTCTTCACCAGTTCACCTGTAGTGTCTTGCAAAATCTTGCAAAAATGTATGGAATTTTAAAATACATGTTTATAGGCCATTTTCCCCAAATTTGTTTCAGAGATCTCCATTTCAGTAGCTCTTACATACACCAAACTTCCCAGTTTCATTCCTATCTATATTCCTATCTCAGTGGGAACTACATGTGACTGATCTTGGAATAACAAAAACTTAATAAGCCAAATATTTCCCTGCCATGTGAATAATTCTCATCATCTCCAGAACTCCACAGCATGTCTTTTGTCCACACATAAAAATGAATGAAAGCATCAGTTTTACGTTTATGGTTTCTGTCTTCCAGATGTGTTACAGATTTAGCACATGAAACGGCTTTTACCATGAATCTCTTAGAAGACACGATCTTACACACCGATGTTGTCGAGTGAAACTTCTGAGTTATTTGAGTTCTCAAATGTTTCTATTCAGAAATCGTGACTGTTGTGAGACAAATGTAAAAAAAGTGAATTCTTAAATATAGAAGTGTACTGACTAACTCCCCACGACAGGATGATACAATGCACACTACATTGCAGGTGCGGGAGGCTTGACTTCCTCTGTCTCCACACTCTTTCCAGAAGAGGCTGTGAATGAGGTGAAGCGACAGGCCGTGTCAGAGCTGCAGAAGGCCGTGTCAGAGGCTGAGCGTAAGGCTCACGAGATGATCAGCAGCGAGCGGGCCAAGATGGAGCGTACGGTGGCCGAGGCCAAGCGGCAGGCGGCCGAGGACGCGCTCTCCATAATCAACCAACAGGAGGACTCCAGCGAGGTAGGAACACACACGTCTAAACATCAGGTGTACCCTCAAACACACGATGAAAAGTGTCTCCTGTTTGGTGTTTCTCTGCTCTTCAGTTGGCAGCTGTTCAGATCCTCTTCATCGTATTAGAGCAAAGCTCACCATTGTATGCTATCTTTCACATGTCAGAGAGGTTTCTGATTCTTTGCAGCTTTAAAAAACTGCTAATAGAAGTTATTTTAAAGTCAGTGGGGAGAGCGAATTAAAGCGAAACAAGGTCAACGGAGCTTCTATTACCCTCGCTTTGCTCCTTTCTCTTTCTCTCTGCGTGTTTAGAAAGGTGTTACCAGTTCAGCTGAGAGGAAATAAGGGAAGGAGCTTTCATTCGCTAATCACCATTAGAGACCTTGACGTTTAATCAGTTAAGCGAGAGGGAAATATGGCTCACATCTTTCATTAATTGCAGGAGTGATGTTTATGAGAGGGAAGCGCCCCAGAGGGAAACTTTCAGAAGCTGTTTGTAACCTTGTTCTCCTGTTTCCTGTGGATGTGCAGCCGCCCTGGCATGCTCTCCCTGCGGTTTCCAAGATATACTGCATAAGGCCCTAGGTGTAATCAGAGATGGGTTTTTGATCTGCCTGTGGTTTGTTTTAAGCTTAAGTGTTGTAAAAGGAGAAGCTAGTTCTGTTAATGTGCAGACTGGCGCGCTGTTGTCTGCTGGTTCTCTGTTTATGCTGTCTCACATGGATGGATTAGTGAACGGGAATACCGGCTCAGGCCCACTGGCCCAAAGTGGCTGGTGGGGGATCCTGGCCTGCACATGCAAAATGTCACTCAAAGAGACACAAATCAACTACAAAGAGATGCAAAATGACCATCACAGTACAACAAAACGACACAAGAAACTGCAAAACAACAACAGATGCAAACCAGCTGCATATAGACACAAAGAGACTCATGATGACAACAAATAGACAAAAATAGACAGCAAATCAACCGCAGCCAAACATGTTACAATGAAACAATTACCAAGTGACACACAACAACTGTAAAGAGATACAAAATAACCAGAAAAAGACACAAAACCACAAAGACATATGTAGCAACTGCAAAGACCAACAAACCACGAGGAAAGAAGCTAAAACACTATAAAGTCGTTGATATGCTGCATGGTCACCAACATATGATTATCTTTTTGTGTGTTTTTGTGGACAGTTTTATCATCAGATGGCCTGGATTGTAACTCTTTCTCCTGTATTACCTGTATGTTAGTTAACTCTGTCCCTCTCTCTCTGTCTGTCAGAGCTGCTGGAACTGTGGCCGCAAAGCCAGTGAGACGTGCAGCGGCTGCAACACGGCGCGCTACTGCGGCTCCTTCTGCCAGCATAAGGACTGGGAGAAGCACCACCATGTCTGCGGTCAGACCCTCCAGGCCCAGCAGCAGCAGCAGCAGCAGGCCAGCCAGCAGCAGGGCGGCGTCCCGGGGTCAGAGACCCCTGCTCCCATCAGCTCCTCCGCCTGCACCCCGAGCAGCGGGACTGGGAGTCCGGCTGCTACCCCGCCTGCTGCTACCCCGCGCTCCTCCACCCCCAGCACCCCGTCCTCTTCTGCCCTGGATGGCACACCGCGCTAAGAAACTCCCACAGAGGATGGAGGCAAAGGCCCTCGGGGCTTAAACACCCAGCCCTCAACCCCATAAACAGCATGACTGTCTACATTGCCTTGCAAAGATACTAAGCTAACGTGGCTAACAGAAAGAGATGGCAATGCTTCTGTCTATCTTGCAGCGTAGTCATAGAAGGAGGAGCAGGAGGTCCATAATCAGGTCATATTGACTTGCCATGACTTTAAAGAAACACAAAGATATTCTTTGTTTTGAATGAATGAATTTAAATATTGACATCCTTTTAACGTTACACTTGCTATTCTTGTTGTCCGTTTGTCGTCGTGCCTGTTGTTGTTAATGTTGTTGTCATTGTAGCTTATCTTATTTTTCCCTGTAAATATTAAGAGACTGAGCAGAGATAGCCGTGAACTCGAGACAAGTATATCTGACCTCCCCGTTTTTTCAATGTTTTTATTTCCCATCCTTGAATTAATGATTATTTGCTTCCTGTATCTGGGACATGAGACTAGTCAACCTCATTTTACCAAACAGCATACCAACACAACTAGCTAGCGGATCGAGTGACGTCAGCGATACTCTTTGTAAAGAAAGATATTAAGTAGCCTGTAAGACAAACCGACGGATGGATGGATAAACACATTTGCTGCCTGGAGAGCGGAGAGGGATGGACTGAATCTCTGGCCCACAGACAGCCATGAAATGGGCAGATGTGCAGCAGATTGCAAGCAGAGCCAGCTGTTCAACCAATGTTATTTCCCTCTCACTTGTAATAATATCCAGGTCAGTGGGCTGGGAAATACAAATCCGTCTCCCTGAAGGATGTAAAAGAATGAATTCTCGGACAAGATAAAAAAAAACTTTGCCCACTGCACATGTGGAGGATGTACTGACTACGATTGGCACATGCATGCTTGGTGGGTCACAGAAGCTCTCAAACAGGAAGTGAAGTCATCGTCCCACCGGCGAGACTGTCAGATTGCCACGACAGCGGCCGCCGGGCCACTCGGAGCTGGAAGCCTACACGGTGGAGAACTCAGTAGGAAGCTAATTCTGCTCCCCAGACGCTCCCCTCCTGTCTCAACTCTGAAAACATTCTCATCTTTCTTCATGTTCTTATTCTTTTCCTGTAGGTGTCATGGTGTTAAAAGACTTCTGTCCTGTGGTGTCACCAATGGTTATTTATTGTATATGTGTTGGACAATTGTGACAATGCATAGTACTCCAACCAGTCACAACTCTTAAGTCCTTCATAACTCTCTCTCTCTCGCAAAAAGAGTTAAAAAAAAAGAAGTGTTATCTTTTTTCCAAGCTGCTTTTTTATTCTGTGTGTAAGTGGTAGATCCCTCGTAGTTCTATGAGTTTTACTTCCCTTTGTCCTCAAGAAAAGACACAAGCTATATCTCAGAGCTGCTACTCGAGTCCGACCCAGATCTTTTCTGAGAACTAGCATGTTGCGCGGAATGCTAACCTAAATGTTTTGTACAAGGGACATACATAAATGTATTTGCACTGTCACAGAGGTTATTTCGGCATGCTTCTTTTCAGCATTCTTGTGTTGTCGGTATAGAGCCATAACTCATCAACCATTTTGTATGTAGTGATAGCATCATCTGTTTTCACATTGTTTGGGATGGGGGGGAGTTGGAAAAATGTAAAATCACCAAACCCACTTTGTTTTTTCTTCTCAACATGATAACAAAAGCGGCCATATCTTTTTTTTTTAATAGTTACAGACAGTGCATGCACATTACTGAACGTTTGTTAAATATTTGTTATTTTTTAGAAAAAGTGAAAAACAACCAAAAAAAGTCAAAAAAATTACAAAAAAATATTCTAACAAACTAACTTTCCAAATGCAGAGGTGTAGACTCCGATTGACAGCTTTAACACTGCAAAGCACCAGGTAACACACAGTATTAACACAAGAGATAAGACAAAAAAAACACCAAAAACAGCCAAAGACTGACACCAAGGACCAAAATCCTGATTTAAACAATTTTCAAAAGAGGTTTGTTCACACATATATTTGGTTATTTATTTCTGCTTCACATATTCATGGAACGAAACCATCATAAAAGTCATTTATTTTAAATATTTCTGGCAACCAACGGCACTCATCTTACATTGTGAAATGAGAAGGTGTGGATTGAATATAATGAACATTTTCACAGCGGTGTTATATTTCAACTGGAGCAATAATAACTAATGAACACTGGTGACTTCTGTGACCATTTTTGAAGAAAAACTTTGAGATATTTTTTGATCTTGTATATACATTTTCTCATTACACAAGCGTCAGATTAAGTGCCCATTTCAGCTTTAAGCAGTTACGTTCTTTAAAGAGGTGAATGTGAGACTGGGCTTTCACACCAATGCCATTTGCTGTTGTTTTCTATTTATTTATATCAAAGTATGTCTTTTT
>CAFUXE010000616.1:745957-772125 GCA_903364295.1 Serranus cabrilla
TTTTTTTTTTTTTTTTTTGCTGTTGGGATAAATAATCAGTTGCAGCTTTGTTGTAAACCTTCAATGTAAAAATCAAACAAACCTCTCATTCGCAGTAAGAGAGCACTTATCCTGACGCACACAAAGGCTCTTCACCCCAAACACCTTGGTGCTACACAGAAGCGCGTTACAAATTCTGACCTCAAGGAACAAGTGGAGGCCCACAAAGGTTCTGGGCTGTTTGCTCCCTCTGTACTTCCTCATCTCTCCCTTCTTGTCGAAACAAAATACACACCTGCATTCTTGACTCTAAAGGGTTAAACAATCCAAAAAGGTGTCTGACACCCTACTAGCGACTCCTCAGAAGCTGTGAAGAAACAGCCAAGCTGTTTTAACACTAGTGTATTTGAAAGTATACAACAATGTGTGTTCATTACTATCAGGGCAAAACCTGGGTTTAAAAAAAAAAAAAGGGAAAAAAACGAAGACAAACATTATCACTCAATGATTCTTTGAGAAGCTCTATTTTTTCTTTCTTCCCTCCTCTATGTGTGTTTTGCTACAAATTCCTCGGTGGCAAACAAGTCTCACTCTACCTCTTACAGCACGATAAGAGCATCAGTCGCGGCGCTGATACTGGTCTAGTCTAAACCAAATGGGCACAAGAGAACAGGAAAATAAAAAACCCAAAGTCGAAGCTCATACAGCTGCAAAACCATATCACTACTTGGTAACAATGCAGACCTCATAAATAAATGAAACATAAATGAATAGAAATGAGAAAAAACATGAAAAAAAACTTTTGTTATGTTCCTTTATGCCTGTGGCGTTTTTAGAGTACATCAAGAGTTTGAATTGTTTGAACAGATTTTAAAAAATTGTGCTAATTTTAAAGAAAAGTGTTGTCGATTCTCGATGGCACCAAGCTAGGGTCACAGAAATGTTGTTTCTCTCTCGCTCTTTTTTCTCTCCTGTTTCCCCTCCACCTTTTTCTCCTCTTCTCTTCTCTGTTGTGAAGACACGCTAAAGCGCTTGTCGACTTGTCAGCGGGGGTAAACTCAAAAGAGGGGGTATACAAAAGGCAAAAGCTTGTAAAAAAACTCAAATAAAAAAAATAAGGCTATGAATTTAGGCATGCCTGTTTTTCACAATAGGGGGAAATGTTATTTAAATTTCCTACTTATCAAGAAACATTGGGGAAATGTGTGGGGCCAACAGTGAACAGCAAAGGCCGTAGCATTAATCTGGGGGGTGAGTTGAAGTTCAGGGGTGGGAGGGCTTCTTTTTTTTCTTGCGTTCTCTTGAGAAAATTTATTGTGGAAAAAAAAAAGAGCTCAAATGATTTGAAGTTGTTGTGCAATACTTAATTGAGACATGAAAACCACAGGTTAGTGGTAGGCTGACACTGGGCGGTCTCTCCATCGCCTAGAGTCAGTGTCCTCTAGAGAGCTTTCCAGTCTACTATGTCAGAACTGTGGTTTCTTGTTGATTTTTTTTTTCTTTTTGTTTCTTTTTTTAAATTCTTTTTTGGGCTGTAAACTATGGTCTGTCAGTCTGTGAAACTTTGCAGTATAATTCTGGTATTGTTGTTCTCTTAACGGTGTAATAAATATGTTAATACCTGCCTTGGAGACTTAGACTTGTGTTCTTTCATTACAGGAATAGCAACACCATCCAGATAAACAGCAGCAGCAGCAGATACCAAATTAAAGGCATGCTGTACAGATTTTACAGTTCAAGTTTACATGTTTTATAATAAGAAATGTAGGATTGGAGCTTGACCCATATAAGAAGAAAAAAAGGTTAGGATATCTTGGCTTCAGCTGCTTTGATTTTGATTTTGTCTCCCGTGAACTGCAATACTAAATCGTGGGTGTACTCCTGGAACATCCTTAAGGTAGATATATACTGAGATAGTGTAAGGCCAGATGAAGCAGTACCACCGTGATAAAAAGGCAGGGGTGGAATATGCCTCAGGGTGAAAGAAAATATCAATACACTTGAGTATTGTGGTATTATGTTTTGTAATAGACTGTAAGGATCTCAAAAACACTATTGACTTTTTTGTTAAAAAAAAACATTAAATGAAAAGATTCATGGCAGACGGTGGGTTATTAAGAGCTGAGTTTAAACATCTAACTGTGCTAGATAGCAACAGTGTTGAAATCTTAAGCCATTTGTCTTTTACACTCCAACGTAATCACGCAAACTGAGATAGCAAGTGGCGTAAGGGTACACCATGGATGTATACAGAGAAATATAGACTATCCATGAGGTTCTTTCTGGGTGTTATTATGGGTCTAGGTAGTCAATACTACTGTAACTCTTAATAAAAAATTTTGGGGGGGTAGGATCCGCAAAATAAATAAATAAATAAATAAATAAATAAAAGCTATCACCTTGCTAACAGTATTGCAATATACCCAGACCTGGGTGAAAGTAACTAATTACATTTACTCTCCTTACTGTAACAAAGTATTTTTGTTCATGCTAGCGTGTCCTTTTTAGAGTAATTTTTAAAACTCGGCTCTTGGACATAGGCTAGCTATAAATTGAACTTTACACTCAGCGGACATTCCCTATAAGACACGTTGAATACGTTCATTACGTGGGATGCGAGAACAGCTGTTGCTGGGCGGGGCTAGCAGTAAGTAAACTGTACAAAACCAACATTGTAGCTAAAACAGTACAATTAAATAAAGTATATTGCTTGATTGCTAGTATTGCATATCGGCATAGTTTAAAAAAGGTTGCATCTACCTTATGCCTGATTACTAATTAAATGCACCACCCGGTGAGCACGCTACGTGACAAATCAAATCTACCTACGATGTTGCGTCACCGGTAGGTGCTTTCTGGGTCCAGCTAAGGTGCCAATTGCTAACATGCTTCACCAGGTGACTTATGTGTTCATTGAGGAACTTTTACTTTCAGTGTGGTGTTAGCCAAGATTTCGAGCAGCGCAGAGGTGGACTGGTTATATTCTGGACTAACGTGCAGAGCCGTTGAAGCTACAGCAGGCTGAGGAGGACTTGGTGCGGTGCTAAAGACTCCCAGCAAACCACTGAAAACAGGTGAGTGCTAGCTAGTCTTCAATAACTAGAGCCACTGCATTGCCTAGCAACGTAACGTTGTCGCGTTCGATATGCAATGAGAAAAACTGTGCATCAGCTTTATATTTTGTTCACACACATCCGTGTTGTGGCTTTGTTGATGTTTTACTGTGCTGTTGATTCTACAAGTCACACTGTTTATTTTATGTAGCTTATTATGTCTTGATGCATCCGCTGTGGTGTCAGTAACTAACAGTATCAAAAGTAAAAGGACTTACTCAGATTGTTTTATATATTATATCATTAGATTATTATTATTATTGATGCATTTATGTAAGCAGCTTTTTTATGTTGTCGTGGTATGACTTATTTTAACTGCTTTATATACTGTAATGAGGTTTAATTTATTTAGAAACCTTTGAAATTGATCACGTTTCATGTTAAATCTCAAATTGAAAAGTAACTAAAGCTGTCAGCTAAATGTAGTGGAGTAAAAAGTACAATATTTGCCTCAAATGTAGTAGAAGTATAAAGTTACTAATGGAAATACTCAAGTAAAGTACAAGTACCTCAAAATTGTACTTAAGTACAGTACATATACTGTTTCAAGTAGCTTATGAACAGATCCAAGTGTGACCCAACAGTCCACAGTCCTGTATAGGACATAGGCTACTGTAAGATGGAATAAATAATCCGTTTCATTACAAAATGTGGCTCCCTTGTTCCAGTTGAATGTATTCAGCTGGTGGTGTTGTAGAGGAGACATCCAGACAGTAGGAAGTGGAAAATCTGTTGACGGCCATAAAGGCTGTATAGCTGAAACTGAAAAGAATGACTGCTAAGTACATACACAGTTTCTTCATTTTTCCACATTGCTGGATTCCCGACCTTGGACCTGAACTGTCTTTATTAAGGGGCTCTATTATTGCAGTGTTTCCATCATTTCCAATGGCTTGTTCATCCTTCAGCTGCAGACACAGTTTGAATCTGCACATCTGATCTTTTATTGATTTGACAGCAAACACATTTAAAACAGTATTGGCATTTTTGGAATATATAGGTAAATGCTGTGTTTTTGATTTATAAGAAAGGATATAGAACCTCATAATGACGAGGCTGTATATCTGTACAATACGGTCTAATTTGTAAAATGTAATTCATCTGAACAAACAAATGTAAAAAGAGGGAAGGACGCATGATTGTTATAATGTCTGTGGGATAGAAGGTAGCAATGGAAAAAGATTTCCACATTTCTAACATTTTACAGTGACCAGACAGTTGTTGTATGATTGCAAATAAGAATAGATTGAGGATAAAAAATACTGTGCACTGACAATACAGCACTTCATCCATGAAATGTTGCTTTATTTACTTTAAATGACGGACTTTAACCGACTTGTGGCGCCATATTTTTTTTGCATTTTCAGCAACTGTGAAGATGCCTTTTCAGCATTTCTGTATTATTAAGCGACAAGTTGGATTTATTGGGGCTGTCAGAAAAAATCACATTCTCCCAGTTGACTTGAATGTTGATGGGAACTGGACGGCTGCAGTAATTGAACACGCAATAAGACAGTCACACATGTCAGGATGTCTTCGAATTTCATGCTCCTGTCTGACTGGCTGTAATTATTTTATTGGCTGTTTTACGTATGACCCTTTGTGTACATTTGCAAGTGGGCTCCTGAGAGAGCAAAGTCGGCGTAATTGACAAATGAGTGCAGGTAAAGAGAAAAACTATATGATTGATTTTGAGGTTGCGTCTCAGGTGGCTGAGGGTTGCTGAGCTCAGGTTATTTGAAACACAATAACAACCAGCTAGACCATATGTGTGATTATCTTTTCATGATATGTTTCCTGTCAGATGCATGACCAATTACTTATGAATATAAGAAACAAATCAGCCTTCTGTGAGATCCTTCTTTCCAGTTGCATCATGATTAACCAGTGCAACAACCGTACACTGTGTTGTAAGCAGGGTTAAAGGAACCGTTAAATGAAAGAGAGTGATGTATATTACAACAAAGCTGTTAAGATAGGAGCCATCCATGGGGCTGCTCTGCTCCTCTGTCACCAGTACAATTAACCTCCTAACTAATCTCTGGTTTTTGCCTGACAAGGTTGTTGGACCTCAAAGAGCTGGAATCAGCTGCTCCTTTCCAAAACGAATGACAGTGAAGCCATAAAGCAGCTCGTAAGCTGAGGAAGCTCTGCCGTTTTATGACCCCCCCCTCCACCTTTATCTCTGTGTTGAACCACTTTGGAGTTGATAAAGCTCAGGGATGAGTTGGACTGCTGTGATATTCCTGCCACATTCTTCTACATAAAGTTCATTGTGACCATGGCTCTTTTCTTCTCCCCCCTCGTCTTCCCTTCCCTCTCTCCCCCCCTGTCTTTTCTCACTCTCTCTTATCAAGCCAGGCAGAAGCAGACAGCGACTTGAATTAAGCGCTGGTCGGGGGGGAGCTGCTTGCAGCCGATAACAATACAAAATGGATTTTCTCAAACAGAGAAAAACAGCTGTCTCCATTATTTGAATGCTTCACCTTTCCCCGCTCCATTAATTGGCTCTTTGATCACAGGCAGAGGTGCACGGTGACTGATAAGGAATAGGTTATTAGTAAAGTAGCCTGGAGGACCGGGAGGCGGCCGGCCGTGCCGGGCTGCAGGAGATGAGATAAAGGCGTGGTAATGCCGGCGTGAGAGAGTGCCGGTGAGTGATAGGGCCGCGCCGGCTGGCCCTCGCGCTCCAGCTTTGGCTCACGGGCGACGGGAGAAAGAGCAGCAGCAGGACGAAGTGTGATATAGCAGCTAATACAGGATTGTGATTCAGCTCGTGGGGGGATAGAGCGTGGGATTTGATTCTGTAACGGCTTGCTCCTTTAAGTGGTAGATCTCTCTCTCCCCCTTCCAGTCTGCCCCTGCCTCTCTCACCCACTCTCACAGAATCAAACTGTGTGACAGGAAATTTCCTCTGCGCTTTTCATATTGGCCTGATATGTGGTAAATGTTGGGCCTATGATAGCCCGCGAGGAGGAGAAGTAGAAGGAGGGGGGAAATGACATTACCCCATCTAGGGCTTTTTAAAAGATGGGCGGCTCCTTTGATGTTGCGCTGAGCTAAATTCACTGCATTAAATCTGATGGAATTTTCACTATAAGCCTGTTTATGTATTTTCTCACATCCATGGACAAGGGGCGATTTGCCACACTTCTCAGCGGAGGAAAGGCATCTTCAAGAAGTCACTATCTTGTAATCCTCTCTCACTCTCTCTCTCTCTCAGTCTCTCTCTCTCTTCAAGAAATAGGACCGGAGGGGACAAGCAGGGTATTTGTGTGTTGTAAAGCGTGGTAAGAAAAGAGGGGAAGTGTTGATATTAAATTACCGAACACAAGGTTATCTAGTTCCTGCACATGGCTAGGCTGCCCTGGGCCAAGGGTAATCTGCTAATAGCGTTCACACCGAATGACATTATTAAGGAACTGGGCCCATGTGTCAGGCCTCTCTGTGTCTCTCTCTCCATCCGTCTCTCTCTCTCTCTCTCTCTTCTCTCTCAAACACACACAGGGAACAGTAGAGAGGGAAGGAAAAATAGCAAAAGAGACAGGGGGCAGAGATGGATGAGGAGAGCTGGAGGAAGAGATAGGAGTGGAGGAACCAGACTGAGAGAGAGACGGAGAGAATGAGGGGAAGCGTGAGGAAGTCGGGGGTAAAGGATATGAGGCTGAAATGCTTTCTTTTTTATCAGTGGCATTTGTTTCGAATTGCCCTGCAAATATCAAAGTTCAAAATGATTTATGGCTCGGTGAAAGCATGTGGCCAAACACTTGTATGTTGGGAATTGTGTCCCACTAAACCACTTTAAGGAAGGTCAGGCATCAGAGACGCATTAGGGCTTGTTAGTTAAGAGTACAATGCAGCAAACAGACAAAAGTCACACACAAACTTGCAATTACACCACAAACACACACTGTGCGAGGAACGCCCTTACTTTACGTCCCCTCAGCATTGCAGTGCAGTGTATTCAGCTGTGGCATATACAGGCCAAGGACAAAAGCCCATGCAGCTATCAATGTCAAGTAATGGCCTCCATACACTGCCCAGCAGGTGAGTGGAGAGAAAAATACACTATGCTTCCTTACGCCCCTGGGGGATACAGAAAACTCACCGAGAGGATTCAACAGGAAAAAAAAAAATCTTTCTCCTTCTCTTTACTCTCCCTCCCTCTCTCCCTCCCACCTCCTTCAATCTCACCCTTAGCCATGGCAGCATCCTGTAATCCACCATGCAGTTGTTCTAGTTGAAACAGCCACAGTTGTTTCACACAAATGGAAATGCACATTCAAGTGTATACAGTCACAGACACACATGGTTGTTCAGCGTGGAGTGAAAACAAAGCCTGGAAATGAAAATCACATTTAAAGCAGTGCCATGTGTTTGTGTGGATGTTAAATAGACCCATTATTTTATAAGTCAGTCAGGTCGACACACTGACTCCTTAAATGTTGGAACATGTCCTGCATTTTTAGAGAGTTTATTTATCACTCAGAGCAGCAGTACATGTACATATCATGATCCCGAATCTAAATACAGGTATTAATATACATTTACAAGTGAATTTCACACCTCAGAGACTTGAACTGCTCTGGCATAAACAGATCTGGCACGATAGTGGAGCAGGGAAGTGTGTAAGCTCAGACATGGTCGACACATGGGCTGGCTAGAATGATGAGGAGCAGCTTATTATACTTGTTTATTAAGCTAGACCACTGACTTCCTGAATTAGACCTGGAATGATTGGGATAAATCATCAGCTCCTTCATCAGCAAGTGAAACTGTTTTTATCCCCTTTAGCTAATTTTCACAATGAAACACATTTTAATCAATATACAAGATTTCCATCAGATGATGAATTTAAAAAATGCATAGGAAAAATATGGACTTGTGCAAAGGCGTAAGAAGTAAGTTGGTTTTATCATTAAAAAATCATTTGGAAATACTTTAAAACGATGCCCTTTTGCGGTGCTTGTATTGAAGTCACTGAGGATTCACTTTGACATTCTCAAATTCTCATCCAACTACTCAGGACAAACACGCTCTTTAACTTTAAGAACTGGCACGCCATCAAATTACAACTAACCCGCACTGCATCCTCAGAGCGACTAACCTCTCAAGATTTGACATTGACTTCATTGGCAGAGCAAGTATATGTTTTCTCTCCTGTGCGTGTGTGTGTGTGTGTGGGGGGGGGTGTTTAAGTGCCAAAGTGAACATCTTGCTAGGACGTGAAGTCAGGAGGTCTCTTCCCATGCAGGCAGCCAGTAGAGAGGAGGTGATTGATGGCTAATGAGGGCTGAATGAGGAGCCGAGGCCAAACACACTGTATACTGCCTACTGTGGCTTTACTGCATGATGGATGGCACGCTGAGACACAGGGCCCACACATACACAGGATACTGCTAAAAGTGTGTGTGGACATGCTTCTGTGTGTGGAACTGTAGATGTGTAACGTGTATACGGAAAGGTTTTTTTCTTTTTAATGTTTAGTATTTCTCTGAATTGATTTATAAATGTGTGGCCTTTGTGTACCAGGAAATACGCTTCACTCTGACTGTGCAAACCACTAACATTAGCTGATTTCCATTTATCACTTCACTCCCTACAGTAACTTTGGAAAGCAGTTATCCCACGTTGTATTTTCTCTCACAAGCCATTCTGTTCCACTCTAAACCCACTGAGCCAAATCACATCCAAAAACAGTTTACTATGACACACAGTGGGACATCACACTCCATCAGTCATCTCGAACCCCACTGCTTCCCACTCAGTGGATCCATCCCATACCATTCAAATACCACACAGACTTCTCCTATAGACGCCGCATGGAGCCTCGTATAAACCCCGCAACATATGGATAGTTGGGAAATCGTATTTTATCTTCCAGGTTAGTTTGATCAGTGATAAATCGATCCGCCCATTGGAGTCCAACCTTGACTGCGATGTTTGTGCATGCAAGACAACAGACAGACTTAAAACATACAAGTGATTAGGGCTCTAACGAACAATTATTCTCATCTCTGTTTTTTTTTATTTATGAGTTAATAGTGTAATCTGTCAAGTGAAGGAAGCCTGTCATAGCTTCTCTTCATCAAATGTGTTATTTTGTCCGGCCAACAGTCTGAAACACAAAGATATACTGTTTATGAAAAACAGCATATTTTACACTGACTTGTTGCTGATTTATTTTCTGTCGATAAACAAATCAGTTATTTGACCAATAGATTTAGCAAGTGGTGTGATTATGACAACACAATGACTCACCAGAAATAGTAAATTGTGGTATTCCAATTATTTTTTTTAAGAAAAAGCTGAGGGACTTTGTTAAAATATAAATGGATAACATTAGTGGTGTCGAGGAAATAATAAATGTCATGATAAAAAGGAACCAAAGTCATGGGTTGTTTTCTCAGTCTGTGACCTCAAGCAGTATTTTCTTCAACTCCTGACATTATTCAGCAGCACATTTAATCTTCCTGTCTGCATTGTGAGCAGTAATAAATAAAGCTGTCCATTAGCGTGATATACAAAGAACGGTAATGCTGAAATAACTCACTCTGAAGGCGCACAGAGTTCACTGTTAAACATTAGTTGCATGCTTTGGGCTACATCATGCACTTGAGCCATATATCAGAAAGTGAAAGTGACTGACTGCTGGCCACGTTGAATCTACAGTACAGTATCTTTTACAATCCTGAATGAAGCACCAAAGCAGGGCTGTAAATCAGCAGGCACTTTTTTCTCCACTCCACACTCTCAGCCTGCTCTTCCTCCTCTTCTCTTTTGTATTTTTCTACCTGTTTATCAACGGTCACTACTGAGCGCAGATTAAAGTTCATGCTTGATGAAACTGGTCTCGCCACCACAGCAACACCATAGATTAGTACTGTCCGCACAGACAAGGAGACGCTGTAAGCACCCGGAGCGCACCAGAGGAAATTTATAGCTTATTCTTGAGCATCCTTTACACCCTCTGGCCCCACTTCCATCCACCCATCCCTGGTCCTCTGCCTCCCCCATCCCTCCTTACCCAGCACCCTCCCTCTGGCTTCCCCAGCTGTTGTGCACCTGGATGCTGGCCGAGGAGAGGGATGGGAATGCACGCCATCCATCTCTCTGAGGAGGCATGTGAGGTGTGTGTGTCTGTGTGTGTGCGTGTGCCCAGTTGGGGGCTGCTGGAGCTTTCATGAAGCAAAGAGACATAGAGGGGGAGTTGTGTTTTGGATAAATTTGGGTTTTGCTACACAGGCCCTGCTTTAAAAGAGATGGTTCTGAGTTTTCAGTCTGGTTGTATGAAGTACACAGTCAGTGTATAACCTGCAGCAGTTTGCAGAAAACACACCCCTAGTTTGGAGAAGTAGCAGGAGTACTAACATAGAAGCAAAGAAATGTGCTGTTTGGTCTGCTTGAAATGAACCGGTGCGCTTTGTTTGATGGTCCGTTTGGTTTCTGCTGGTGTGAATTCTCAAACAAACTTGGGTGCCGACCAAAGAACCAAACTATGGTCCACTTAAAATCAGTTCGCTTTCAAGTGTACCAGAGTTTGGTTGCTGCAGGTGAGAATGCAGCCGAACCAAAAAAAGCACATTCTGGGTTGAATTTGGGCAGAAATCTGAGCATTGCAAGCTTGAAAAATGTCCTGGGACAGACGTGGTCCCTCATTGAAATATGGTCAGACGATCACAACCGGTTGCTTGTGGCTACGCACAAAAACAACAGTCTTCAAATTATTTGGTGGCTAATGGAATCAATGGCACATGTGGCATAAAAGTGAAAAAACTCTGCCAACAATACACTAAAGTCGACTTGCTTCGAAAAAGTGGCAGCTCTTTCCCTCTCATATTCGGTCCAATAGATGAAGGACATTTGTTTACAAAGCTTGGTGCGCTTGCTAAAGCACAGCGTGAAAGCAAAGCAAACCAAATGAAAAATGCAACAATGTTGTATTTATTCCAACAGACTTAATATGTGAAAGCGACCTCAGTTTAAATGTCATAAATAAGCAGTGATCAGACCCACAGAACGTTATTCTTTATAAAAGAGTACCTGTAATGTAGTTTCCTGCTGTCCTGAAGAGAAATGCATCAACAGTTCCTCCATTAATACGTTCTTAATATTTCTCCAGTGTGCTTTTTTACTTGTTTTCTTTGTCCTGGTTGTCAGAAATAAAGTTTCATATTAATGGGTTGATGAAAGTTGAAGAAAGCGTGACAGGGCCAATGGAATATTTATCACTTCATGAAGTCGTCCCTGTGGACAATATAAAATGAATGTATTCCAATGCTGTGTATTAATAAAAACGCTAAAATGTGATAGAAGCACCGCGGGCACATCGAGCCATCATCTTGATTAAAAGCTATATTATTGGTGAATTGTTTGTTTGTGAAATCAATTTTTCATTCTAAATGTCACATTTCTCTGAGTTTTGCAATGCAGATTGGCTGAGATATTGTGCTGAAATATACATGGGACTTCTTTGCCGTCCCATGGCACACAAATTTGATTGGTGTGAAAGGGAAGGAAGATGGATGAAGATTGTCCGGGGCTGGTTGTCTGGAGACCAGGGGGAGGTTGCAACGTTGTTCTATATCTGTGTGAAATGTCTCAGATCGGAAATGGCAGCTCCCTTATGGATTCAGATCCAGACACAATCCGCATACTAATGAGCAAACTGCACACAGACACATACAGAGGAGATGTGTGCATGCAACAAACATTCATGCTCCCTGAAACAAACTGGAGTCATTAAATCTAAAGTAGGCCTCAACTTTGAAACAGTAATGTCAGTCGTGTGTGCAGCTTTTATAGTTTTTGGATTGCTGTAGCTTAACGGGGAATCGGGTCATGTTGAGCTACAGTTTATGTGCATTAGATGATTTCTACAGGGAATGTGAACTGTTTGTATCATGCTGTGAAGAGCAATGCAGCGCTCTTGACAACCAAGACAAATTTGTCTTTGGAGACAAATAAATTAACGGATCAGTAAATGTCTTCATCAAGCTAATACACCATGGCTGCTGCCGAGTTTGTTTCATTGGTCTAGACATGTTTAATGCACCATTCTATACTTCAAAGAAATTATCTTGAAGATGTTATTCAAATAGATGTCTGTTAAGTCACTTTCTATTGCTGAATGGGGCAACACAATGATTGCACGTACGGTTGACTAATGAAATACATTGGCAGTATTACCAATGTTGACAAGGTAGTATGTTTTTTTGTACTCTATTCACCAAGTTTAACGGCTGTCCTTCCCCAGATGTTGTTCATGTTCATATCTTTAAAATCCTCATTTTGTTTGTTGAAGAGGACACTATGTTGCAAGGCCAAATGGATCAGTAAAATACCATGTTGTTGCATGATATTATAAACACAATTGTGACATGGCCTCGCCTTGCAAATTCATTATTTATTGGTTGGATAAACCGAAACAGGTGTTTATGTTTGTATAATTGTGTGGGGTAGCTCATAGAGATAGATGTGTTTGAATCTCTAAATTGACATCCTATTTATTCAAAAAAAAAACTTAACTTATAGCAAAAGTTTGTTAGCCTGCAAGTTCCTTTTATACAAAAATCTAACAAAATCTCCCTGCCAAGTCAAATAACTTTTCCTCTTCTGCCTCCCACACAATGAACTGCTTTCATGGTTTTATCATCATTCAAGATCACTCACAACTTTCCTGCAAATGGTAATATCAAAAGAGTGAGATAGACGAGATCGCAGTGAATCCTGGTTCCAAATCATCTCGTGTTATTGTAGCGTTAGAACTGGGTTGTATCAGGTCAAATAGTTACTGACAGACCATCCTGAAACTCCTTCCTCCATCAGAACTTCCCACTCTGTCTCTCTCCCTCTGGTTCTTTCCTCTGACATCTTGGATTCATCTTTCCCTGCTGCTAATCTTTCTCACCCGCTCCTCTCTCTCCTGCATCATCTTGTATTTATCGTTTCATCTGTTGATTTCTTCTCTGCTATCACTCTCTGTCAGGTGGCATCTTGCATTTAGAAGTCCATCCTTTACAATTCCAACATGTTGGACTAATCTATCCTTCGTCAGTTCATTGCTCTCTCGCTGTCTGTCTCGCCGTCTCTCACACATCTACCACAAATGTTTGACCAAGCTGTTCCACACTGTATTATTCAGCGCTGTGTGTGAGCTGCCGTCATCAGACATGTATTCCTGACATGATGCATTGGCTCTGTTTAATTATAGAGATGCTGAATAAATATTTACAGATGGCCGATCCGTCTTCTCCCGGCCAGGCCCACAAGTGTGATTTATGAATCGTCAGTTAATGCAGAAGAAACGGCTGTCATTGTTTCTGTGTGGAGGCTGGATATTATACACTGCATGAATGTATTATAACAAGCTATAGGGTGTTTGAGGTCTCGGAGCCTGCTGCATTAATACATGCAATTGGCAGCTGCTGTGAGTCTAGATGGAATTTGTTCGGAGTTCAAACGGGTTCTTGAGACTGTATCAGCCTGTAAAGGTATTGCCCTGGTATTAGCTTCAAAAGCTGTCAGGTCTTGTCAGATATGATACCGGCAAGGGTAAAGAGTGAATGGAATATATTAAAGTTATAAAGCGCTGCCCTGAAATAACCCTGCTTGACCTGGTGTGGATTCTGTTTTACCTTCACTGCTATAGTATCCAAAGGGTCACTTTATCTCTGACTTACTCTTTAAATTATTGTAAAATAATCTTGTTAGTAATGTAAGAGCCATTTGTTCATTGTAGTTTATCCTCGATAGGCTAATTGAAGGCAAGAGTTGGGTATTATGAAGTGGGGTTTTATGGGATAAAGTACTCTAACATGGTCAGTGTATGACCTACAGGAGATGGGGAGAGCATAGATGGATATAAAGACAGGACTGGACAAAGTATTATATGGTAAATATTATGCCAACTATAGTTAGAATATTTTCACTGCTTTAACTTGCCATCAGACAGCCCTGTTTAAGTTTACATGTGGGGAACAGAAGCTGTTATCTGTCCTCTACAAAGCCAGTCGATTGACAAAAACAGTCATTTTACCATGCAGAACACAGGAGCTGCTGATCTACCGGTGCCTCGATAGGTTAGTTAGTTTGTGTTATTGTGTGACTTTGTTGTTTTATTTTTAATGCTTTATTGGTGTTTTCTCCATCGTAAACAATACTAGTTTGTCAAATAGTTTCAATATGTGTTTTAAACATATGTACAAACAATAAATGGCAAAAAAAACCTTATGTAAATAACTGATAATAAATAGCTGCAGCAATACAGCAGCACCTGCTATGTTCTACCAGCTAAGGTAAAGCAGTGAAATTATTCTAAATATAGTGTACGCTAAAACTGATATTGATTTTTTTATGTGGCTAAAATACATTTTGTTGCTGCCTCGTCCACAGCACGGCGTAGCTTAGCCTTTCCTCCCAGTACTCCAGCCAGTATTATAATAAAAAAAAATATTCTGTACAATAATTTAAAAAATCCTTCAAATAATGTGAAATTAATGTAGACAAATAAATAGGGTTCCAATTTAGGGGAGTGGGGTGGGGTGATGAATAAAATTAAACCTGACCTAATTCAAGCCAGAGGGAATTAGATCCTGAATCAAGCCAAACCCAGAGAGTCAGGCTAATCGGGTTTGGGCTGAGATTCAAAGCTTTAGATTAGCAACCCCTGGATCCAAAATCAGTCTATTACCAGCGTGGGCGGCTGTGTGCAAACAGTGGAGCTGCAAAGCTATAATGAACTACTTGTAAGCAAATACTGTGTCTAAACATACAGTTTGATTCTCAGATGAAAGTGTAGCTAATCTCACTTTTATTAAGTGACTTTTTAGAAGCAGATACGCTGTAAAAACAAATGCTCAAGCAGTTTGGACGTATATTTATTTTATTCAACCAGGTAAGTCCCACTGAGATAGAAAGAATGATCTTTTTTTAAGGGATTGCTGGACAAAAATCGGCAGCACCTAAGATAAAATTGAGGGATTTTTACTCTAGCACATGTTCAATATAAGGAATCCCAAATATTCTATTTGACACCAACACCACAACATTTCAAAATGGATTTAAAAGCATTCCAGGAAAATTCTGCAGTGTATCCCAGTGCCGAATACATAGCAAAGCTCCTGTGAGTGCAAACAGTCCTGTCCAGCACTCTTCTGAAAATGAAGAAAACCTCCACATTACATCATGTTTCACACATTATTGCATAGTTATCCACTAGACACTCTGAAAAGTGTAATTTCTTTGTTTGCAGTATCTCTTCAAACTGCGGGCCAAAGTCTCCATTAGCAGCTTAACCCGCATGCCAAAGTATTTATTCTAGCACCAAAACTGCAGCGCCAGAAACTCTCGAAAATTCATCCCGATGCAGTCGAGCTTTAGACTTTATGAGTGACATTTATGTGAGCTCTGAGATGGAGCGAGTTGTATATCGCCGTGTTGTGCATGACTTCTGCTTCAGCCGCTGGGAGAGAAGTACAGTAAAAACACATTAAGCATTTCACTTCCAAACTCACTGGAGGGCTGCAACGTTTCCTAATGCTCTGCTTTTTACGGCGCCGACAGAGTGTCTTCGTGTGTGCGCGGCGCGTACACAAAGTGTGTGCGAGACTGTCCACTTGCATGAGTAACTGTGTGCGTGTCGGTGTACTTGCCTGCCTGCTGGTGCTCCACAGCCATCTGGTATCTGGTCAGTCTAGTGAGCCTCTGGAGGGCACCTGGCCAGCAGCTTGCTCACCTGGCTCTGCTAGCCCCTGCCAACCACCACACCTGGCCTGGCCAACACACAGGGAAAGGGAACAGATTGCAGAGTGCAGCCAAAAGCACTTCTACATTGCAGCAGGAAGTTATGCAGTGATACAGGATGCGTTTGCTGCTTGCAGTATTAATAGACACCACAAAGAATTTAATATGTTTAAAGTATATATCCCAGTTTTATTCCACTGTCCCTGTCTGTTCTCTTCCTGTGAGACAAGGTAGAAAGTTTTTAAATGTATGGCGACTCCTCCTGCACTCAGGACTGTTTACAGTATTTAGTCAAATATGATTTTGAGTTTGGGTGTCAGTGGGCAAAAAGGCCTCTTGTCATTTGATCTTATCTAACTATTAATTTCCTCTTAGCACCGTTTTTAACGTGCGCTGGTTCTGTGAGTATGACCCTCAGCCCGCCCTGTAGTTTGGGAAATCAGCAAGTGATGCAACAGTTAAATTGTGGATAGCGAGCAGAAACAACATATTATGTACATAGATGCACAACTGTATATGAAACCGAAAGCAAAGTACTACATGCAAATGTTTGTTTACGTATGAATAAAACATGAACATTCATAATTATTTCTACATGTAAATATGTGAGTAATATACAAATTATAGATACATGCATTGAATCATCAACGTGACTATGTCATATTTATTTATTCATTGACATTTTTATCCGGACTGACCAAGGCCTCTGATTCTTACTGGCCGGCTAATATCTCTAACATTTGGCAATTCACACCAAAACTAGTCTAGATTGATGAATGGTTAGCAGGGTAAGAAGAGAACTTGTATTTTTGTTTAGGGTGAACTCTCCCTATGAGGAGCTGAATTGACTATTACTGCACAAAATGTGTGTTTCATCAGACAGGGCTCGTTATTTGTTTAGAAACAAGACTCTCAACATACTCATATAAGATTCCATAATGAGTAATGTCGACTTCTCCCGCATCTGTCCCAACAGTTTGTGCCGGTCTGTGCCAACCCATCCATTTAGCATACGATGGCACTTCCTTCCTGCAGGTTGTCCTCTGCTATCAATTACACTCTCCTCTCCCTGCAAGAAAGATGCTCTTTGTCCCCTGTCGCACACACACACAAATGCGCGCACACACCGCGGACGCAGAGGGACAGACACCTGCAGAGTGTTTGTCACCTCTTCTGTTGGCATCTGCGACCGCACGGCATTGTGGGAGAGACGGCCATCTGGTGTCGGCAAGGCTGGATTGGAAGGGGGCAAGCGGGCATGATGCATCATGCTGCTCTTTTCTGTTGGTCTGAGCTGTGTGAAGTGTTGTGCTGTTATGTTTTTGTTGTTTTCACTCCTATCGGTGTTACTCAGCTGAAATAATATAGCAACCGGAAAAAAGGTAAACTTAATTTTGCAGTAAATATGTTGCAAATGCAACAACTCTACAGTGTTAAAAGTAATTGTGGCTTCTCTCAGCGGCACTAAAACCTTTTTTTTTTTGTTCAAGAAATTCAACATGTGCTAATTACACAAAAGCAACGTCCCATACAAAATGTTTTGGATTCATTAAAACCACATGCAAGCGGTTGCCTTTTGTCAAACTGAACTCTCTCCTAATTATCTTGGAAATGTTTACCCCTCTTCACAGGGAGACAGCACATGAATGCTTGATTGACATGACAGTGGCTGCAAAGTTTCTTCAATTATCCTGGCAAGGTTACGATTGCTGCCTCTTGATTCACAGCAGGTCCTTGTCATTCTGAGCACAGAAATAATAAACTCTTTTCTCTACCTACGCTGCTGTAACCTATGAATTTTAAGTCTGTTGAGATTGTATATTTAAGATGAACAGGGAGTTAGAGCCATTAAAATGATTGTGGTATTTAAAGCATGCGGAGTGAGCTGAGGGCAGCTTTCACACTGTTTTTGTCTGTCTGGCATTAGTCCACCACTGAAATATCTCAACAGCTATCTGATAGACTGACATGAAATTTTGTTCCATGGTCCCCAGAGGAGGAATCCCACTGACTGTAATGATCCCTGACCTGTCCTCAAGCGCTAACAAGAGATTGACATTTTTGTTATTTATTCAGATGTCTCCTCTGGTTTATGACAAAATATCTGCAAAACTAACATTCCCATCAGCCCCCTCAGCTGCTGGTCTTTATATGTCTACAAAGTGTAATGCACTATAATTCGTAGACAGCCCTACTTGTGAGCTATTAGACGCAGCTATTTACGACCCACATTGATGCTGTTTCTTGTTAAGTGGCCCGTGAAAGATGGCAATATTATATACAGATGTTTGTGGCTAAAAAGGATCCGTTTTGTGTTGGGTGACTCTAAATAGTTGCCTATTTGATAGGGATGCTCCGATCTGATATTCAGTATCTGTACTGGGTAGATGTTGGCTAAAATCACTGGATCGGATAGCATAAAAAAGTATAATACCATCTGATCCATAAGCCTAAAACTACGCATAGATGCTTCACTAAAATCTGGGCGACCTGCTGTAGAGAGAAGAGAGCAGCATGTGTCGTGAACAGTTCTTGTTATATTGAGGTATTGCTGTGGACAATGTATGTATTTCTTTAGGGAAGTAGATGTTTCACAGCTTAAGCATGATGTTTTTAGATGGCCAGGTTTAGCAAAGAGGATTCTGAGAAATAAAGGTTTAAACAGCTTATTTGTCTCAGGGAAAAACGGATTGGATTGGTATCGGTATCAGCAGATACTTAAGGTTGCTGTATCAGTATCAGACCTGAAAAAGTGGAAAAAAAGACCCTAAATAATACTCCCAAACCCTGTTATCCTCTGACCTTATTTTACCTTAACCATAAGTTTTTGTGCCTAAACCTCACAAAGCAGTTCTCTCCCACAACATCAGCCACGTGTCTAAAACTGCTACTACACAACCGTTTCAAAATGTTGGTTAAAACAGCCCTTTTTTATAAGAGGTCATACAAAACCTTTGTGGAATATCTTGTTGTGTTGGGATCTAATTAGGAATTGTCAGCTAATATGCTAATATGTGAAACTTAAATACCAGCTTGTTGCCATTGTGAGCATGTTAGCTTGCTGGTGTTAGCATTTAGCTCAATCTGTCAGTGTAGCTGCCGACTCTTGTTCAATTGTATTTTCAAAGAAAAGTCAGAATATACATTCTATGTATATTGTGACTGACTGAATACAGAGCGACTGTTCTTTGTGCTGAGGAAATCCATTTTGGTCGTGTCCCTGTTTACAAATGAAAGTGTGCTTGAAATAGCAAACATATTGGTTAGAGGGTTAGAGAATACAGCTGAGCAATAAAAGCACCTTTCTTATTTTCAGCATTGACTGTCACAACTTATGAATATACACGGCATCTTACTGTAACAACAAAGACAAATATGTGGTTGAAATATGCACAACAAACTTCAGTTTTGTCACTGGAGGCAGCAGCTACTTCATGATGTTGGAGGAAAACATTTGGTTCACAAGAAACAAGGCTTTAATAAACATGGAGCGTGGTGTTTATCTGGAGGAACTGGTACAGAACAAAGAGCAAACAATGACAGCCGCTTTGGAAAAGAGCGAGCAGAGATTGAGATATTAACCCACATATTCCTGAAGGACGTTCGCTTGGGCAGGACGTTCATTTGGCTGGTTGGTTGGGTTGTGGGTCTGCTCATCCAGCCGGCCTGCACATCGCGGACAGATGTTCGGCCAGCCAAGCCTGCAGCGCCACAGGCAGTGTGTGTTCTAGAAAAACCCGGAGACCAGATGCTGCTACCTGGTGTCCCACCCGCCTGCTGCTCCGCTATACTGGGCATGCTCCAGTGGCCATCACTTGACCTCAAACTGGGTTTTCAGATTGTGCGCTGTCAATCACACTGATGATAGAGTAGAGCGGAGCTGGAAGTGAAAGACTTCGTAGGGTCGACTCAGCGGGTTCGCCACTGTGTATGTGACAGGCTGAATTCATATGCCAGATTGTTTTGAATAATGAATCAAATAAGGTAGCTATAAGAAAGTGGGAAATATCAAATGCATGTGAGTCAGAGGATTTGCATTTTCTAATTGAGACGTCAAGTTAAGGAGTAAAATCAAAGCCTTTGCATTATAGAAATTAATTCCTGCACAATAAAGAATTATTTTGGGGGAGTAAAGGCATCAAAACGCATCATAAAAAACCACATGCCATCCTACTGAGTGAACCATCAGAAGTAACATCAAAAGATAAAATGCAGCAGATATTTCTTTCTGCCTCATTTTCCCTCCAGTTTTGTTCCCCTAATAAATAAACCGTCGCTTTCTCCCGAACAAGCAGAAACACAGATTCCTCATCCCTCTCCACGTCTCCCTGTCATTACCAAACCCGAGGAAACTTTCGAGGAGATTCAAAGACGTTCAAGATTAAAGATTTATTTGTTCTTTTGAAGTTCCGGCGCTGTTTTTGTCTCCTTCGCCAAATGCAGCGTGGTAATGGTGTTTTCGCAGTGTGGTTGGTGCTGACCCAGAACTGCCAGGGAGAGGTTGCTGGCCTGACGGGCCGGGCTCTTGTCTCAAAACTCCCCCTAATGAGGGACGGCTCGGTAATGGCGTCGCTTCCTTGTAACCTCAAAGGACAGACAGTTTACTTGCTTGTATTCCAGCTGTTATTTATATGTTGTATTGTGGTGTGACAAAGGAGAAAAAATACTTGGAGGAAGCTGGGTTATTAGCCTGATAGATCTCGGTGGCTTTGTTTTACAGCACGCTTCAAATCTTTTCTACATTATTTTTCCCACCTTTTAATCTATATCAAGGATGCTCTTTTGTTCAGTCGTGTTGATTTTGATAAAGAGATGGTACAGTTATTGTCTTGTACATCTGGCGCCTTTGTCATCTCTTTTTCTATTGACATGCATCAATGAGACCGAGCAAACTTTCACCTTTTTCTCACATTTGGTTGCACTTTTTAGATTCAGCAGTCACACATGAGTTACAATGCTCTGATCTGATGCTTAGATTTCAATTAAGGTTTGAATTCCAATAACAGTTCATTGTTCTTGCTTTTATTAGCTGCTCTATCTCTTAGATTCATCAGGCATATCTCAGTGTGCTGTGCCTCAGTGCATCTTTCTCCTGTCTGCTCCAGAGCCAGCAGAGAATCACACTGCCCCCTAGTGCCCACAGTCATTAGTAACACAACAGAATTGATTGTGCAGCCGTCAACCAGACAATACCCTGGTCCTCTGCCAGTGGCTCGATACCAAGATCTGTCATGGGCAGCGATGCACGACAATAGATTCTACTGATTGGAGTGGTGCACACTCCTGGCGATGACACTGGCCTACCGCTCGCTATCGAATGGCTGTTTTTCTCTCTCTCCAGTCACAAGCCCCCTAATTCAGCAATCAATGCTACTCATTTTAATAGCACCTCTGCTGTTGCCCCGAGGAGAGAAGAGGAGAAATCAGGGTGGGCCGGTGTCAAATCATTTTTCTGAGGGGAAGACCGCAATCATGGCTTCGATAGATCTCAGAAAATGACAAAAGATGCTAAAATGCTGCAGTGGGGATATCATTCTGGGCTGTTTGTTACGGGAACCAGTTGCACATGTTTGTTAAAGTGTAAAGTGTGAATTCATATACACACACAGATAACCATGGTTACTTTTACTCGACTACAGATTACTGAATACAAGCCCTGAAATGCACTTTATAACATATCCTATTAGATTACTCAAATTATTTAACAGATTCTAAATACTGTGGATTACTTTTGGAATACTTCAAAATGCTTGCTGAGCTTATTTGTCTGTTTTTTATATTTCAGTCCATAAACACATTCCTGGCTGTGTGTTGCACGCACAAATTGTTGCACTTTTTTTTTTAGATCTGTTTTATTAGAAGTGCATGACAATGAGCAAATAAATCAAAAACAAACTAGATGGGCACTCAGCAAAAACTGCCCTATCGCCCTTCAAGTAATATTTTTTTAGAGACAGAATTCCACCAATTTAAATATATAATTTTAACAGAATATAGTTTCTCATATTTTGGATTTTAAATAATCCAGCTCCTTGAATTCCATTACTCCCCAACCTTGCTCCTAACATGCAGCGCTAAGACTTGATGATACAGACAGAAAAATATCAAATAAAAGACAGCCATAAGTACAGAGACAAGGCTGCATGTGACCTTCAAACACATTCTCATCATATCCATTACAATAAAAGCTTGCATCCAGCCTTCTTTGTTCTGTTTTTAGCAAACATATCACTTGCCTTTGTCGCCACAAGATGCAATGTGAGCTCAAGCAGCCATAGGCTCCTCTAAAGACATCCTAAGTAAGTGCTCCAAATGACAAGACAGACTAAATACCCTCTAACAAACGATACAAGACTGCAGAAAGCGCTTTAACAAAGGAGCTATGTAATGAACCCAAGGTGCCTTCTCCCCAATATATCATCCTGAGTGAATTTGCCAACATCACTCTCTTTACCTCCAAGCATGGTAAATGAGAATTTATGCGCCCGCTACTTTGTCATTCTTTACTTTTTTCACCCCCATGAGGTAGCCATGCCATGAGAGACAGATATTTCCACCAAAGGCAATATCCCCTCGCAGTAATTATATCAGAGCGAGAGAATGGCTCATTAACATATGCTAGGCATGTCAGGAATTTACAAGCGCCTTTTGTAGATGCCTCTCGTCAGTGTGCTGCTCCCATCCGTATGGTGTCTCCTTTGAGGATGCAACCTCCTCATTTCCATAGACGTCAATCAAGCTGCGCGTGGTTTTTTAGAAATATTCTGTAGAAAAAAAAACACACAGGCCTCTCTGAATATGGCAATCATGAGGGACAGCTCAGCGATATGGAAGAAGTGTGTCTGCGCGCATGTGGGGGTGCGACTATGTGTTTTGTGAAGCGACATGATGAAAACAAAGCGATGGGGGCAGAATTATCTTGATGATGTGTCGTCAGTGCAGAGTGGGTGGAGGGATTTGTGTTTGCTTTTTGTGCGGTGGGTTAAAGAGGCGTGTGTGAATACACGCAGAAAGCTTCACACCAGACACCAGACCCACTAACAGACAAGTCCCGAGGCCACTGAGCTAGTGGCACTGCTGCTGCTGCTGCTGCTGCTGCTGCTCCACTGCTTCAGGACCCAACATCTGCTGCCTTCAAGACCCACGTACTGTTGGCCTTTTACCCATTAGTATGATGACCTATTTATCAGCCGCGTTCATATACTTAAAAACCTTTTGTGAATATGTGAGGTCTGTGAGGAATTTGTGCGTCTTTGATTTGTAAGAACAAAACGGTGTCTGTGTAATCTTAGTCATGGCAATTAAGTCTTTAAAAAGTTTGAATGTTGATCTGCGAACGATGTCGATGTTCCGGTGCCGGAGGCAGGAGAGCAAAGTCTGCAGTGATGTAACCAGGCACAATTTCCCTGTGAACTGCTTAATGGGTAATATGATTATATGTGGTGTGATTATTCTGGATAATGTCGCATTTTTGGAGGAATGTTGAATGCAAGTCTCGTTAAAGGAAGAGTTTTTTCCATTTTCATTTTGGGAAATACACGTATACACTTTCCTGTCAAGAGTCCCATCCAGCTTTATGCATAAAGGGAATAAGGGTTTTTGCCTAGATGGATTTCTGTTGATATTTGCTCTGTTTAGACTTGGTCCTGCTGTCAAATCCTGAATTTTCAAATGTCAGAGATAATATCAGAGACACGATGTCTGATTTTGGGAGGTAAAATGTGTTGCATATTGCAAATATACATTATAGTAAACACATCTTTTAGATATTTACTGATAATTAGACCGTCTATATAGGGCAAATGCTTGATCTCAGATGTCTCCGTGTCACTCCCTGTCTTTGTCTGCCTGACCCCCAGGCTTCGTCCACTCTGTGCCAACAGAGCCGAGACAGACTGGTGTGGTGTTTACTTCCACCACACTGGGTGACTTGGCCCACTGCCCTCATACCCTAATTGACAGTAAACTAACTAAGCTGAGTGGAAAATTCTGCATTCAGACTGTGCGGAAAACACAAATGCATCCACTTAAACAGATGGCAGCCTCACTCTAGTTTTTCTGTGCGGTAAATGGACGGCAGCTTTGAAATTGACTTTTTGAAAATGAATAAGGTAAGTGAAAATGAACAAAAGAAATGAGGATATGGATTCATTGGCTGGGAGTGAAAGGAGTGACCAACGGGAGTTTGACAGAAAGCCTACAAAGTGAGATGGAGACAGAGAGAAAAGTCATTTTGTGTTTGAATGAGTCCGGTCTTTTGCCCCAGCAAATGTCACTGCAATGACTGAAGACCCAATGTTCATTTCCATCACCAAGCGCTCTCTCTATCTCCCTCTTTCTTTCTCATTCATTGTCATTGCCTTTTCCCTTTAAGTGCACTTTCGCCCACACCACTTGGAAATTGATTGAAACAAAATGTCACAATTATGCCCTGTAGCTCGCCGCTTCAATTATTCATCAATTAGGGGCTAGGCTCCTTTTTTTCTCTCCTCTGAGCTGATTTTTCATTCAGTTTGCTCGAGATGTATGGCTCCCCTGCTGTTAACCAGTCCAAAGTCATTAGTTTCTGGGTTTGCAATTAAACCTGATGCCTTATGCATGAGGCTCCGACTCAGTAGACACACGCAGCAGCGGCCGCAGCAGCCAGCGAACGAGCTAGCAAGCTCTGGAGGCGTGGATGGGAAATTAATTTGCTAGAAATGAAGTTCTCTCTCTCTCCCTCTCTCTCTCTGTCTCTCTCTCTTGTCTGGCAGGTTGGAACAGATGCCACTGGCTGGAGATGGAGCTGGAGATGGGGCAATGATGGAGTCTCATTGCAGCTTGAACCGCACTGACGAGATTAGGATCTCACTAGATAGACGAAATATGTGCAGGTGATATATGCCGGTAACATTTCATTCAGGTGTTGCTAGAATTTTGTTAGCCAAGTGTGACTTTCCTGGGTCTGTATACCTGCACCAGGTTATTAGGTACATCCAGCTACTTGGAGTAAAAAAATACAGATGTTATGTTTTGTGATACTGTATTGATTCTCAATGTCTACCAAGGGGGCTTTGGTAGATGCAAATATAGATCGTCACTGTTCTGATTGCATAAAAAGTAAACTTTTTTATGCATAATAAGTTGGTACATATCTTTATACAATGGTAGTTTTTTGTAAAATAAGATTAGAAAATTTAAATATATCACCTTGCTTATAGTATTGTGATATATCTCGATATATTGAACCGTAACCTGTGTATCATGATAGTATCTATCGCCAGACTCTTACCAATTAACAGCACAACTTGTTACAATCATTGCAGTCTAATATAATAGCCCTGCAATAAATCCAACTCTTATGCAGTTTATAGTGTTCTGTTTTTGTTAAAACTGTATTAGAGAAGTTGTTTCAATGTTCTGATCATTTTGGAGGATATGGTGCTGTAAAACCGTATTGCAATATCAATATCAAAGTGTTTCCATTATTTGGCCCACCCTCTGATATAAATGAGCAGTAAGGAGTGTAAGGAAAGTGACCATGTGCAGGTCTGATGTCCAGGACTGTGTGAAAGCTGTGTTTGGCACACAGGATAAATATGTTCCACATGCTATCAGTTGAAGCCTATATTCAGCATTAAAGCAGGTTCCTGCTAGATGTTTTTCAGTGTTCATTGGATGCCACCTGGTGGCCAAAGAGTCAGCCTGGGAGACGCATGTGATGGATATTCCATATTTACTGCTAATATTGTTCCCATGTTTACTTTTTATAAGAAACAATATTGAAGTATGATCTTAGTCTCACCTCCTCCATGCCTGCTCGTCAGCTCGCAAGTTACTTTGACTTTCTGTGTGCAGGGACCTGATATCAAAGCGTCCTCTTACTTTTCCTGAGATAAAATAGAAAGCTCTGTCCCTGGAGGAATGATAAGACAGCCAGGTGCACTTTCCTCTGAGTGCTTGTATTGTTGAGACAGAAGGATTTTGTTTTTTGTTTTTTAAATGTTAACTTTTTCCCGTCACGGCAGATCTTTAAACATTGACTGTAACTTAATTTGGGGTCTTTTGTCTTATGAAGGCAGGAGCCCTGAACTGAATTGAATTGAATTCACTTTATTACAGAAATTTCAGCATCACTTCATATACTGGAAAATCAAATATGTATTATATTGACAAGGTTTGTTGTTAAATTTGAACAGATTTGTGTCCGCAGTTTAAGTTAAAAAAAAAACCCAATAAGACAGAATAGGATCATAGTCATGAATAACACCCTTTTAATAAACTTGTATTTATCTGCTTGCAACCCCGTAGAAGGAGTGTCCATCCGTATTAAAGCACTTGTATGAACAAAGA
>CAFUXE010000616.1:776800-787298 GCA_903364295.1 Serranus cabrilla
TTACATTTTATAGCCCAAACAATCAATTAAGATCATATAATAATCAGAAATAATCAGCAGATTAAACAGTTGAAATAATCATTAGTTGTAGCCCCCGTGATAACCACATTGTTGTGGTTACATGAGAGTCCAAATATATATTATTAAACACTTTTCCACTTATTCAGCTCTATATATTTATTATATTATAATCAGTATATATTATGTCAATGTGACCAGAATACCTGGACCTAAATATAAAAAATTAAACACAACGTACACGAGGGTGATTGGTTCGCTTTCAAACTCCTCCCCGATTTTTATAGTTGGTGAGTCGGCCTGGATCACTTCTATGGGCTTCTGAAGGACTTGGGTCAAAGCTCGCAGCTGTTGGGTGACAGACATGAAAAAAAAATTAATTAATTAACAAACCACAAGGCGCAATAGTTGAGTGCATCTGTCATTAAACTTAAACAACTCACTTCTAGCTGTCCACCCCAAGCTGCTGTGTGCTCCACGTCACTGCAGTATTTCTCAAACTCATCTGCAAACCAGCACAAATATCAACACTGTAAATACACGTAATTATTAGACTTTATAACATATGGAATATCTATGGCTACCATGTTTGTCTTTATTATAACAGAAATCCAAACACAGGATCAAAGTGTTACCTGTAGTGTACATGTCACCCGTGTTGGGGTTGGTGAGGAAAGGCAGGAAGTCGTCAGAGTGGGCTCTCATGTGCTCAGCAGTGCGGGACCGCAGTTCTTTTACACTCATGATGGAAGCCGGCTAGAATAAAACAGAATAGTATATAAACTTTGTGTATGAAATTTGGTAATAATATCTGTATGAACTTTTCTGATTAGGTATTCAAACTAGCTACTATGTACCTTTGATCGCTGAGCCAGCTGATCCTCAATGGCGCGGTACATGCAGTGGCCATCAGAGGAGATCTCCTTGATCTGCAGCTGTTGCTGGGAGAGTTTCTGAGTCAGCTTCAGACCCTCCTGGTGCCTCACACCCTGCAGGTTCTGCACCTCGGCCTCCGCTATCCTGCTCTCCCTCTCCTTCTCCTGGGCAGCCTTCTTGTCCTGGAGAGGATCGTTTGAATTAAATACAAACAATTAGTACTTGAAACCAAATTAAAAGGAAAGCAAGCATAGACACTACTACTACTGTACACTAAAGGGCAGATACATTTCTGTGGCAATAACAAACAGCACTAAAAACAGTCCTATCTGAGGGTGATCCTGGGTCTCACCCTTCTCTTCTGGGCCTTGGTTACTCGTGGCTGTTTGACCTCTTCTTCTTCTTCTTCTTCTTCTCCACCTTCCATCTTCATGGTCTCCACTCCATTTAGCACCTCTTCCACCTTTTAAGATAGAACGAGGAGAGCTTAGCTTTTGGCACATGAACGTTTTAATAAACATTCTTCATGTAAGCATGAATAATGAGATACAAATGTGAAAAAATGCATTCTGTGCATATCGTCTGAATACAGATATTTACCTTTGTATCAGTTGTAGACTTGAGTTGGCTCAGTTCCTCCTCGTGCTTCTTGCTGAGGTCAGCCTCTATTTTTGCGATCTCCTCTGTCATCTGTTTCCTCCTTTTCTTGTCATTTTTGGGGATTGCATTTTTCATGCTCTGGATTTTAGCTGAAAATGGAGCACAAACGTCAATTGTCTGACAAAACAACAATCACACTATGCTAATTTTCATTTATTTTTCCAATGACAATGATGCAAAAAATATCATTCTGTCAAATGTTGTGAATCTTATTGCACTTGCAATATCCATCAAAAAGCAAATACAAATATTACAAATTAGAAATGCACTCATAGATGGTATTAAAGCACCTCAGTGTCCATTTATTGTTTGCTGCTGCAACTCCCTCCATTAATAAAAATAGCTAGTCCTGCATAACATGGAATAAAAAGTGAATGAATAGAACTTCTAAACTGATGTTTCTTAGCCACGCCCAAACTTGTGATGTCACTGGTTGTAGTTTGCCTTTGACAGGTGATAAATAGCATTTTTGCATCAGTGATCAGAGTCCAGATCAGTCATTAGAAGCTTGAAAGTTTCAGCAGATAAAGACCAATGAATCAATACCCTCCCCTCTATTATTCACTTTTAAATCAACCCCTAAAAACATAATTATTGTGAGCTCCTATTGAGAAATTTGATGCACGAACAGAAAACACTTCAGAATGACAACATTGTGATTATAGTTTATCATGTCACCTGCTAAATGACATTTTCTACTACTTGTCTTGCTGATAGCTATATCGTTCACAATACCATTACATAAAACACCACTTGAGATGCAAACAAGCTGACAGTGAGGGTGTAAACAGCTGAGGTGAGCTACCTTGCATATCTTTCTTCTCCTTGCGGTGCTGCTTTGCCAGCTGCTCCTCCGGTGTCTCCACTATCTCCTCCTCCATGACTGGATGCTGCTCAGTTTGCTCACCGGGGATTTCTGCGAGCTATGTGAAGCTGACGACCGTGAGATAAAGTGTTAAAATGTCATAAAATAGAGCACATCACTAACGAGAGCTAAAAATATATATTCCACAATAAATAAAACGTGCTGATATGGCCTTAACCGGAAGAGACGAGGCTTCAGGGCGGGGCTTTCTTCTCCTTCGCTTGGATAAAATCCGCGATTAATTGCGCTACACCGCCACCTCTTGGCGTGTTATTGTACTACAGTTCTGTCCTATAATATGCCTGTTCATTCAAATCATCCTTGCGCTTTGCATTCTTATTTATTCAACCCATGAGATAAATTTCCTGCAGGATCTTATCTAATACCAGAGAGAGAACATGTGTTGTTCTAGATACAGGAGACTTGTACTTGGTCATGTAAATTCAAATGTTTAGATTATGTGAACAGATGTTGCAAAATACTTGTTTCACTTCCCCTTTTCTGTGTTTTATAGTTGCTCAAACATCACACTACTCTGCCCTCCAATGTTTTTCTAATTATCTGTTTACCAACCTGGGCTCTGATCACCCTGATCAGTCATAAGCTTAAGAATTTTAAAATATAAATAGGTTTTATTAAATTATAAACCATTTGTGAATTAATGCTGTTCTTTATGTATATATTGGTAAAATGTCTGCATTGTCTGTGGTTAGGATGCCCTTCATTGTCCATTACATCCAGCAGCATCCTTGAAAAATGTTTAATACATAACCTTTAGATATTCTGCAGCTTTTAAATTTCCTGGAGGTTATCTTGAGGTTTGTTTTTTGGGGAATAACCTTCTGGGAACTTATATATATATATTTTCCAGATATCCAGATATTATTAGATAAAGTTTGAAGAAATATACCTTTAAATAACTTGTTTGATCTTTGCTGGTATATTTTCAGTTTTTTATCTATAATCCACTGCTTTTTCTTCTTGTGAAACACCTCACATTTCTCTAAAAATAGATCAAGTGTGAAACAGAAAAAAAAAATCATTATTTGATTGAACTGCTCACTGATTGAGAACCACTGCTTTAAACAACAGTTGCATTATTATTAACATCAGTAACAAAGCTTGTCTTATCAAGAGATAAATATTGATTTCTGTTTATTAACATATCACACAGTGTTCTTTGCCTCCTTTCTGCTTCCAGTAAACACATGCAAATTATACCTCGTCTATAGCTATTTATAAATATTAAGGGTGGCTGTTATCAAATATGGCCCCCAAATATACAATTGTGCAATATATTCCAAACATATATGCAAATATTAGCCCAATTTTAATGTAAGCCCATATTAGTGCATAAACTTTCATTACAAAGTGTCTGGTTTTATTGGCAACACATTAGCTAATTGGCTGAGAAACTAATTTGTGGAGGGCAGACGTGCTGTGTGACGTGGCACGGGGGGCGGAAGAGCTTGTTTGTGTTTTGGTTCTAAGGGGAAGTTGCGAGAAGAAAGAAAGGAGGAGACGTGACGGGATTGTTGAAATTATTTTCTTGGTTCCCCAACACCACCCCACCACAGTGTCCCGGGTTCCGTGTGTAAATACTACAGCAGTGGTATTTAAAGTTCAAAACATCGTCTGGCTCTCAGGTAGTGTACTTGACGTGAATCGACAAGTTGTGGTTTCCAGCTGGCTGACTGGCTAACGCTCAGCGGGGACGAGCTAGCGCTGTCGCTGGCTGCCTCCAGCTAATGTCAGTGATGTTTGATAGCTAAGGGAATGCAGAGATATAGGCCTTTATCGTGTCTTACAAAGTCCAGCTGTTGTTCTCCTGTGTTGATGTGGTGTCATTAGCAAGATGCTTATAATGTCTGGTTTAGCAAACTAATGACAGGCTTGCAGATAGCTAACAGCTAAATGGGTGGAATCAGGTCAGTGGGTGGAATGCTAACTGTGCTAGCAAGCTAACGTTAGTGTTTTCAACTGAGGGCTGTCTATTCCTTAATACATAACTTAAGTCAGCCAACATAACATTTTAGTTTAATAGCGGTGCGTAGCAATGCTAAGACTAGATTGTTATCCTATCGTATTTTTGTGTAACTTAGTTTGCGGAGACAGTCGTTGTATGTGTTTTTCTGAAAGTGGTTGGGAGGCTAACGCTACTGGCCAGTTATAAAGCTATGGTTGGCTAACAGCAAGTACGCTAACTAGCTAGACAACAAAAACAATTTGGAAAATGGCGTCCCCCTCTGAAATCAAAACAGATACACGGCTACAGCTAACATGAGCAAGTGTGTTTACAGTCAACTAACGACAGTCAAATTCAAATATTGTATGGGCACTGCGGTGCGCAGCTTTTGTTGACAGTCCCTGTCGAGAGTCTGAGTAAACACAGGTAGTGCTTTTACGCAGCACTTTCTTATGGATATTTGTTTCGTCATGCTTGCCTATTTTTAAAAGATCCATTGTCGTATGATCTTGCTTTATATAAAGGACAAATGCCTGACCCAACTATCAGACTTCGCCCTTCCCATTCCATGATGTTTTGTGTTTTACGAAAATAATTTGACAGTTGTATTATTGTTGTTTTTTGTATTCCCTCATATTGTGTTATAAATTCAGCAGAGCCTTTGTTACTGCTGCATACGTAAAGTTTTACACAGAAATGATAAATTGAAGCTACAACCCTAAGTATAACAGGTATATAAGCAAGAAATGACACTAACAGCTTACAAGGGTAGCTTTTCTGCAGAGATGTTGTACTTTATTGCATTAGAGCCCATATGTAAGTATGATAAGCTATCTATATGTTTTATTAGTAAGCACAATATGGGGGGTAGTTGGTGAAAAGTCATACCAATTTTTGTATTCATTGACAAAATTCCGCACATCATGCTCAGGACAAATTCTCCCTTCAAATGGGTCTTAAACTGTGGATATCTTCTGACAACAGCCATCTGTTGTAAACAAATTAGTCAGCAGTTCAATCCTAAATAAGTTACTAAGCAATGCATGAATGCATGGCATGTATCCATACTGAGGATCTCGCAGTTATAAGACGCTCAAGCAATGTGGGTGGGTGAAACCCTTGTGAAAACTCATGAAACCACTGTGGTTGTGGTACAAGGCCTCCTTTGCTTCATGGTACTGTATGTGGTTGTGGTGGGATTTGTTTTCTTCTTTCCTAATGGAATTCATAAAGGCAAGGAATGCATACTACTAATATTTGAATGAGGATTATGCATGTTTGAAGTGCTTTCCATGAACAGATAATCAACTGCATTTAAAACATACTTTAAATTGATGTAATTGGTCATATCTTAGAGACAAAAAGGAAAACAATATTGCATACATTGCAAGTGCATTTAGTCAGCACTTTTAATTTATTCCATGCAAACCTGTTTTTGCTTTTTTTCTGCAGAAGCCTGCTTTTTATTTGAAATGTCCTTTGCAAAACTTGCAAAATGCACAATGTAATACAGGGTGCTACTACTTGGCTACAGCTTGAATTTGACATGTCAACGTAGGGGTGGGAAATGCATCACTTCCACTATAGCAGCTCTGTTTTCAGTGGACAGGATTGGTAGTCAGTCAGAAAAGAGGGTGTCTTAAATGACAGTGATGGTGCTGGTCACACTCCACTGCATCAGTCAGTCAATTTAATTTGTCACTTATCAGTTGTAATTGTATTTTGTTTTTTGTTCACTTTACAACACACAATTATTCTCAGTGTTGGAGAGTTTGCATGATATTAATTAATCACAGATGCCCACTCCCCCTATTGGGCAAATTACAAATGCTCAAAAATGTATTTATTTACTCCTGTTTAGTCTTGTTGAATTGCATCAGAAGGACAAATGTTTTCATCCTGTTCTCTCACTATCCTTCAGAATTCGAAAAATGCTCAATATCACATGTTCATTAAGACGAGTCAGTGAAAAGGTCATGGCTTAGTCTGAGTAACCCAAGTGCACCCTGTTCACTTATACAGAAGAAGAGCAGATTGTTTTTCTAGTTTCATGTTTTTCTAGTTTCATGTTTTTCTAGTTTCATGTTTTATTCATGTCACCTTTTGGCAGATTGAGTACAATGTTAATGATTCCTTTTGAATGTTCCCCATTACTAAAATCCACCATTTACTGCTCACACAAAGAGATTTCTATCAGAAGGGTTTTATTGTTTCCATCTTATGCACACAGTAATTTATCTCACAAGTGTCATATTGGAAGCCAAATATTCTGTTCTATTTTGAGCAATGTAGAGTCCCTCATCATCAAAGAAAAGAAAGTACCTTATTTGAGTTACTGCAGACAGCTCTAAAGCAAAGGATCAGCTGTAGACACTGCTGTTCTTCGTATTTTGGTATCACTTTAACTTTGTCAATGACAATTGCACTGTTTACTTTAAATGTTGGAGCATATTTCACTGTTATCTTTTGTTATGCTTATTCTGAGCAAAGGTCAGCACATTAAATACTTGTGAATACTCTGTTAACAGATTTCTTCTCTTTCTTCTTGCAGCAGAAGTCCTGATAGTGAGGTTTGGCACACAGGGCACCGGGGGATCTGATTAGGTCATGGCCAATCGGGGAGGAGCTACGAGACCCAATGGACCCAATGCAGGGAACAAGATCTGTCAGTTTAAGCTGGTGCTGTTGGGGGAGTCAGCGGTTGGGAAGTCCAGCTTAGTGCTCCGCTTCGTCAAGGGTCAGTTCCATGAATTCCAGGAGAGCACGATAGGAGGTGAGTTTATATCAACAAACCAGGCCATGTCTTATGAGTTAGTTGTTACCCAGATATGTGAGATTCAGGATAGGTGCACTTTCTTACAGCCTGTTGGGTGATTTTCTGTCACAACAGCACCTGGAAAAAAAAAAATTAAAAGCTCCAAAAAATAAAAAGCATTTAGATAAGTTTGTCATTTTATTTTGCAGTCCGTGTCATTTCCACATTTATGAAGCACTTAAATTGAGTTGCAAATGTCATCGGTCTCTTTACCACTTCAACTGAATTAATAAACCTAATTCTACAATGTGTTTGTCTTGCCTCTTGGAAAAAAATGACACTGCTTAGTTTTTGTAAATCATTGAAAAATTATTGTTTTGGTGTAAATATTGATTCTCTAATGTTGACTAACTCCTCATCTATTCTTTCCTTCCAGCTGCCTTTCTCACCCAGACAGTGTGTCTAGATGACACAACAGTGAAGTTTGAAATCTGGGACACTGCAGGTCAGGAGCGTTACCACAGTTTGGCACCCATGTATTACAGAGGAGCACAGGCCGCCATCGTGGTCTACGACATCACAAACGAGGCATGTTCATTCAAGCCTGACTAAGTTCTCCCAACATCTTCCTCACACATGATACATAACATAATCATGCTCTCAAAATGAAGACAGATTACAAGAATTGTAAAACAAATGAAAATGTCTGATTACTGATGACCTGAAGATATTGACAGGTTGCACTGTTTTTTTTCTACTTGTAGGAGTCCTTTGCACGGGCAAAAAACTGGGTGAAGGAGCTACAAAGACAAGCTAGCCCTAATATAGTCATCGCTCTGTCGGGTAACAAGGCTGACCTTGCCAGCAAGAGGGCTGTCGACTTCCAGGTCAGAGCAAACAAACAAAGAGTCTGACATTCAGTCTTAGTTCTGCATTTCTTACTGTTCTCCTACTTCTCATATCTGTATTTTGTCTTGTTTCAGTTTTATGTTTTTATATCCAAGACCTACACTGCACGTGCTTAGTTCCATTACTTCCACTGCCAGGACTTGCGGTCTCAATGCCACATCTAATTGTGGTTTGTCGCCCCTGAATGTATGCATGTGTACATATTGAAAACTCATGATGTTTACATCGTGTTGACAGGATGCCCAGTCCTACGCAGATGACAACAGCTTACTTTTCATGGAGACTTCAGCCAAGACATCTATGAATGTGAATGAGATATTTATGGCTATTGGTGGGTATTTTTTTTACACTTTATTCATAGATCTTTCATCAGTAATGTGAATATAATATCTAAGTCAGTAAAGGCAAATAATAGAACTGGTATATAGTCTGGTTTATTCAGAAAATAACATTATTTTACTGTCATGGAACCTTTAAACTAGTCGAAGACAACACTTATCCCATATTATGGTATTTATAAAAACTGAAGGATATCTTGTCTCATAACACAATATGGATATAATGTTGATGTATTACACCTGCATTTAATCAAAGTCAGCTCTAATGTGATTGGTCAATACTTCAAATAGAAACCAGAATGCTTCTGATACCACATTCTGCATTCATGTGCAGATTCTGTTTTAAGAAATGATAGATGGACAGACAGATATAGGAGTCAAATTGATTAATGCCCCATCATATTTTACATGAGGGAAAAGTGTCTTTTATTGTTATTTACTGTGGTTTGTTTTTCCCTTAAGCAAAAAGATTGCCGAAGAGTGAGCCACAGGCTGCAGGAGCCAATACCGGGCGAAACCGAGGAGTGGACCTGACAGAAGCTGCCCAGCCAGCCAAGGCTCCGTGCTGCAGTAACTAACGTGAAGAACACCTTCCCTCCAACCAACCTGTAGAGCAGTAACTAATGCGGCCGATGCCCTGAATGCCACCGCAGTTACTAATGCAATGTGTTGTTCTCTTAGCTCCAATTCTCTGATCTGCAAAACAAGAAAAGATACCTTGTGCCCCGCCCCTATTTTTGCAGTAACAATGTCATGACCTTTACACTGATCTCTCCTCATGGCTCCGAATCTTTTCCTCCATCATGGTTCTGCTGCTACCTGGTTAAGCCTCCTAACGTTTCTTTCCTACTTTTTGCCATCCAGCTTGTTACATCTATCAATTATTATTGACAGATTAACGACAGCAGATATTAGAGACTTTAGTGCACCCGGCCTTCTATCATCTTCCTTCCAATGTGCAGATATGAGGAAGTGGTTACTTCCCTTTTTGTAGGATAGCTTAAGACTTTACTACTGCATTTCTTACATCAGTCTCCTGTTTTTGTTTTGTTTTGATAATTTTGTTACTTTTTGTTTGCTATTATTTTTCAAAACTATGGATGCACAAACCTTGTCTGCAGTAGCAAAGAAAAAAAAGTCTATTAGAGAAGACGAGTGTGTTCTTGGGAATCTTAGAACCAGGAAAGGCAGAGGTGGTGGGAGAGAAAGACGGGAACCCTGAGATCCACACTTCACTTGTCACTTGGACCCTTTTATCTTAAAACCTTTGTGGACTGTAGACCTTTTAGGTTCTCTCTCTCTGCTGCCCTCTGCCCTCCCACACTGTCCACGTCCTTCCCCCCACTATACCCAAAGTAGCACTAGTGTACATTCTCTAAAGCTCCGTTGCGGGGCCATGCCTGCTTCTAGCTGTCCCATGCCTGCTTCTAGCTGTCCCTAGTGGCATTGTGCAATGTTTCACAGTATTTACTCTGTGACTTGAGTGTCTGCAAGGACCAATGCAGCACAGTAAAAACCCCTGTTCCACCCAGTTTTCTCCACAACAAGGCGCAGGGGCCTCTGAGGTACACGTCAGTGTCACCGCCTCTCCATCTCCTGGTGCAGTGTCCTTTCAGACCATCTCTTTGTGGTTATACTTTGGTGTCTATCTTTGGATGCTTTAAGTTGATGCGGATGACCCTTTTCCATTGTGTTATGTTGCTGGACCGCTGCTGGGTTTGCACCTGGTATTTAAAAAAAGAAAGCGAAGGTGATGGTAGTGAGTTGGGAGTTGCAATATGTAAGGCTGCTTCATAATCACCTTTAAATCATAATAATTTGTCATCTCTTGTTTAGGAAGTGCTTTAGACACAGTTGTGTGTCAGTGTGTACAAACTGGGCCTGGGCTGGCTGGCTGATGACAGATTTCATCCATAGACTCACTCACATGTGCCCATTTATGTGTGTGTGTGTGTTTTGAACACACATTTGCACATGAACACACACATTACATTGACTTCTTCCCTTTCTGAACTGTGTCAGACCTAAACGTAATTGTACATAAGCACACACACACAGTCTGTTACACCTCTCTCACTTATGTTGAGCGCACACTTTTTTCCCCATCGCAC
>CAFUXE010000616.1:787303-797501 GCA_903364295.1 Serranus cabrilla
CCCCCCCCACTGTACATTGTTACACACAGCCACACACACATATACATATACATACATGTGGTCAATAACTCTTTTTACAGGTCTTACTCATGCCTTGCACTAATGATGCTCATGAATATATCTTGTCATAATTACAGCCAGTGTGATATAAATATATATATATAAATATATAAATAATATACTGTAAATAGGGTGTTGCAGTGTAGTCTACCTTTTTTCGATTTACCAGTGACAGGACTAATGCTTGCTAGGGAGTTGTCTAGATAATCATAAAAAAAACTGTACAGTTAGCAGAAAAAAACAGCTACAATCTGGGTTTGGGAGTTTTGTTGCTGTTCCTTTTTTCACACAAATGGTTAAATTATAATCAGTGGTGGTCTTTATAAATGTATGTAGTGTTATTAACAAAAGATGCAATTGCATTTATTTAGTCGTCTGTCTTGTACCTTTTTCTCAAAAGAAAAAAATAATATCCAAACATTTTGGTTTCTATTTTTAACATTATCTCTTTCTTGCATTTCACTAATTCTTTTTTAGTGGTATCAGGCTACCTGTCCAGTACTCCTCCCTGTAAGTAGACCCGAAACTTCCAGAAACACTGGTTGTAAAAGCTCCAGAGGAGTCGGACACAATACAAAACAGTTTGATTAACCAACTGTCTGCCCCCCCCATAACATCTCAGTAACCTTGTGACGATATTGTAGGAACAGTGTAACAACTATCAGCTGGCACGATGGTGATTCATGAATAAATGAATTAACACATAATAAGGATGTAAATTGTATGTTTTTGCCGTGAACACTTAATTGCAGCCGAAAACATTTAAATGCAAGCATTTTACAGAACTGTTATGTAATGACCAAATAAATACTGAAATAAATTTGATCATTTATTATTGAAATCAGGCTGTGTGTATGTGTGTCTGGGCGGTTGTGTGTGTATGTGTGTGTGGACATCTCACATATAGTGATACTGTTTTTCTCAAGAGCTTTTCTTTTTTTACTCCATTACTTTCAGTTTAATACTGAATTGGTTATAGCTTTTTTCATTATCTGATCACCTTTAGCTTGAGTGTTTTTCTGCTACAGTTTCATCTAATGTCATGTTTTCTCTCATTCAGGGATTTTTAAAAATGAAAAAAAATGTATTTCTACATCATTAATGACACTTTTAATATAGTGTTTAAATACTTAGTAAATGTATTAATTCCTTAGCGTTACATGGATTTACCACTATTCGGTATTCACTGTGAGCTGAGATGGTGCTCCGCATGGCAGGCAAGTATATTTTTCTATTACATTTGACCTTGAAATTTTGCTACAAATGGATGCATTTTGTGACCTCTCCTCTCTGAATTGTGCTGGATTTGGCCTATCCCATTTGAGTCCCCTAGCGGAGGAAAATGGGCCTACAGTGAGAAATTGAAAATAAGGATGAGCGCCATGTCTGATCCTCCGCTTGTGGAATAGAGCGGACGGCACAGCGAATATTTCCCGGGCCGGGGGTCCCGTCGGGGTTCCGTGTGAATCATGGCCGACAGCGCTGGGATTCAGCAAGGTTCGCCGGCCATCGGGGCAGCGGGCCTGGTTCCGGCCGCTCCTGGAGCCGGGGGGACGGAGGGCTCCGGCGCCGCTGGAGGATCTGCACGTATCGCCGTGAAGAAGGCGCAACTCCGCTCTTCACCTCGGCCGAAGAAACTGGAAAAACTCGGAGTGTATTCATCCTGCAAAGTATGTTTTATTTGCAGATGGCTGACTTTTTAAACACAGCGGTTTTAAGCTCTAAATGAATCGTGTTTCCTGGGCTTGGTTGCAATAGTTTACAAAATGCAAGCGCAGCAAAGGAAGCCATTGCCGCACTTCATTTTTTTCATTTTGCATGCACGAACCAATTATTGGAAGAGCGATATTAATATTCCAGTTAATGAAAGCGTGATTGTTGCAGGTAAACAGGAGCACTCCAGCTGCAAGCTGTCCGCTCTATGTACAATGTTACTATGTTTCTGTGTAGGTGGGGGGTCGGTGAACGTAAACATTGGCTTGGCGTTGGCACTTGGGAGTAGCTGGCTGTGTGCACAAGGGCTGCATCTCAGTGTGTGTGCTCGTGCGCGGTCTGAGGCTTTCCACGGGGAAAGATACAGTGTCCCCGTGCCGTCTGTCAACGCATGGCGTTAGACAGAAAGGATTTTATTGGTTTTATGCAGTATATCATCCGCAGAGAGGGACGGGGTCTTTGTTTTGACAGGGTGACAGCTGCTGGAGGGGCGGAGTTTGTTGTTGTTTCACGGCGCATGCTCAGTGCGGCAGCTACAGCTGACGCTGACAGGCCTCCCCACCTCCTGATACTGTACAAAGTCAGTCATAACAAATCTCCATTAACCTGAGCAGCGATAACAGACTTCAACATGTATTCTATTCATACTATGGCCCATTTACTGAATATAAAAATAATACAAGGAAAATGTATAGTGCCCATAGTGTACTGTTTACTTTTGTGCACTGATTAAAAACAACACAAAACAGTACATATATGCTCCCCCCCAAAAAAGATCAGTAAAACCTGCATCTATATTATGGCATAATGACCCAAATATATTTTTCCTGCATTATACTCTATTATTATTATCATTATTATACTCTAAATTAGGTTTCATTCCTGATGCATATTGCCCATTGCTCTTATTTGTATTCCTGCTTGTACTAATTTAAACTGTGTGTTTCCTAGGCTGAGGGAGCCTGTAAGTGTAACGGCTGGAAAAGTCAGAACCCCCCTCCCACACCCCCACGGACGGACCAGCAGTCCAGCACAGTGAACCTGCAGGAGCCCTGCCGGAGCTGCTCTCACACCCTGGGTATGACAGAAAGAAGCTGCAGCAGCTAATAACACTGAACAGTAACAGAGAATGAGACCGAGGATTTTAAAGTTTGACCTTTTCTTCCCAGGTGATCATGTGACCCATTTAGAAAATGTTTCCGAGGAGGAAATGAACAGACTTCTAGGCATCGTCCTGGATGTGGAGTATCTCTACACGTGTGTTCACAAAGAGGAGGACGCTGACACTAAGCAGGTCTACTTTTCACTCTTCAAAGTAAGCCTCCGCTTTTATCATCAAAACATACCAACACAGGATTTTACAACCAGCATTGTGTTCAAGTGAACTGAAACCTTTTTGTTCTTATTTTCCAGCTGCTGAGGAAATCCATTCTGCAGATGGGTAAACCCACGTTAGAAGCACAGGAGAGTCCTCCGTTTGAAAAACCCAGCATCGAGCAGGTAATCACATGTCCACATCACTTCTACTGCGATTAGGACCCCATGACCTCAGGCGACTCCTGGAAAATACATGAACTCTTTCTGTCTGGGTTGATCACTGTACCTTTGGTTTGCACAATTCTGGTACATAACAAAACAGTTACATTTAGTGACTGCATGTTCTTCCCAATATCTTGTTGAATTGTCATATACTTTCTACTTTGGGAAATCTTAGACATGAAGTCAAATGAGATCCAGCCCTTTCCAAGGAGAGCATATCACTAAATTATGCATCAAACCTTAACCTGAGAAGGACCAACAGAAAAACATTGTATTTAAATGTAAAAAAAAAAGATCATAAAAATATTACACCTCTTTGTATTATGAGTGCTTAAACAACCCAAAACCTAATTCTATGTATAACCTTTGGGGCTCACCTGGAAGCATCTTTACAACACAAATTGTTTCAGGGTGTCTGTAAACCCATTTATTTATTTTGTCGTTTCCAAAAAGGGGGTGAACAATTTTGTACAGTACAAATTCAGCCACCTGCCGTCTAAGGAGCGTCAAACCATAATGGAGCTGGCCAAGATGTTCCTCAACCAGATCAACTACTGGCAGCTGGAGACGCCCTCGCAGAGACGCCAGAGGGTTCCCAACGATGACGCAGCTGGATACAAAGCCAACTACACCAGGTAGCTGCACGACTAGACGTCCTGCCAGATATCCTGTTAACAGCCCCTGGTTACAGTCGTAGTTATTCTGCCGTGTGCTCGTTGCAGGTGGCTCTGCTACTGCAACGTGCCTCAGTTCTGCGATAGTCTACCCCGGTACGAGACCACTCAGATCTTCGGCCGCACGCTGCTGCGTTCGGTGTTCACTGTGATGAGAAAACAGCTGCTGGAGCAGGCCAGACAGGAAAAGGACAAGCTGCCACCTGAGAAACGCACACTCATTCTCACACACTTTCCGAAGTAAGAAAAACAAACATACAGGTTACCCCGAGATGACACACAAAGAGGTTGATTCAGACTAACGTATAATTAGCTGATTAACTGCATGCACATTCTCAGGACCAAACCACACAGTAACCATGTATTTATGCCTGGCAACTTTTTTTTTTTTTTTATTAAAATTGTGGTTGGTTTGTTTTCTTTGGCTCAGGTTTCTGTCTATGCTGGAAGAGGAGGTGTACAGTCACAGTTCTCCAATCTGGAGCCAAGACTTCTTGGCAGGAGCGTCAGGAGGGCAGATACCGATCCACACAGGTAACACACGCCCTCACAGACACACCTTCAAAATGACGTTTGACCGTGTAAATAAATGTCACTCAAGGTATAACAATAAAAACATGTTCTTACAGCATTGTCTGCTCTGTTGCTCTGCAGTTATCAGTGCGCCCCCGGTGGCCAGGCCTCTGTACTACAGCACCAGTCCTGTGTCAGTGGACCCGTCCACTTGCGGCAGCGTCAGTCCTGCCAGAAAAACAGCCTCTGTACTGGAGCCAAACCCAGGTATTACAGCAAACCTGCAATTAGTCATAACAGTGATTCCATGCTGTTACATAACACCTCACAGTAAACAGCGAGCACTCTGGGAAAGTTAGCCCATGGTTGTGTGTCATTGTGGCATTTGCACCTGAGCCTCTGTAGCTGTAGATTAATTGACTTAAGAAATCTTGTTTTAATATCGAAGGTCCCAGATGGACTGTAGAGCTGTAAGAAACAGAACTGTAATCACCCTAGAGCTGCTCCTAACACACTGAACGTAAGGCTGTTTTTACCAGCATGCAGAGTCAACATTTGGAGCTAACCTTGAAAAGCTGGGTCACTTTAGATAAACCACTCAGCTGCTGAGACGATCTCATTTCATGAGGAAGATAAGGTGAAACTTTATTCATCCTGAGGGAAAATGCTGGGTAAGAGTGCAAATATAAAGGCTGCAAATATAGAATAATAATAATAATAAACTTGATTTGTCATTTCTTACTTTCTAACATAAAATCCCCCTCAAAGTGCTTTACACAAGAAGCTATTAAAAATACAAGGTAATAAAAACAGGAGACACAAGGAGCAAAACAGTCAATACTAAAATCCTAAAGAGATGAATAAAAATAGGATAATTGTAATAAAAATAAGTTTATAAGTTTATAATGATCTGAATGAGAAAACAAGTAAACAGACAGAATAACAGCTCCTTCCTTCATGTTCACAGTTGGAGAAAAGCGTAAACCTTCAGAACCTCTCCCCCACGAGGAAAACAAGAGACCCAGGGTGGTGGGTGACATCCCCATGGAGCTCATCAATGAAGTCATGGCAACCATCACCGACCCTGCCGCCATCCCCGAGGTAACCAACTGACAGATGGCGTCAGGAAACTGTAGATTTACTGACATCACAAGAATATGGTACCAGATTTAATTTTGATCACATTTAAAGCTTCAGTCAAAGTTTTTGAATTAAGCTTCAAATGTTTGTCATCAAACTTTATGGAAAAAACTTAATTTGAATAAAGTGATTAATTGGATTAAATAAGTTAGTTAGTTAGTTAGTTAGTTTTTTTTCCCCCTAATTAAATCAAGTTAATCAATATAATTATCAGTTCAGCCTGCCTCTCTGTGCAGCAAACTGGAGAGCAAACAGATTTATTGACCACATTGAAAATGTTGTTTGGGTTTAATCAGAATAGTTTCTAAAATAGACAGCCGACCTTACAACATTGTGGAATTATTGGCAATGTTTGGATCACATGACTCCAGTCCTACACTGTGCCTCTTGAAACTAATCCTACTTCCTAATAGTGTAATGCTTATAACATTCATGTAGGCAAACCTTTACCTGCAGAAATACTGAGTTTAAAAAAAAAAGAGTGGACATGCAAACAAATACGAAAAAAAATGTTGATTTTGAGTTGAGATCTCAACGCTTTGAAGCTTTAAGTTAAGGTACAGACATTTATACATATAGAATAGAATAAAATAAAATTAGCTATTTATTACAGCTTTTTTTTTTTTTTTTTTTTTTTAAAGGCAGAACACAGTACTGCTTTTTAAATAAGCCCAAAATAAGTTTATGAAAATCTAATAAAGTGTAGAGAAAACTTTGTTCTTCAATTGGCAAAAAAAAAAATTGAAATAAATAAGAAAAGATTTAAATTTGGATGTCTTACTCATGCTCGATGCTGTTTTTGATCTACGTATTAGTCTAAGATCCCAGATATTTCCAGTAATATTGATGTGTAGCAGCTGTTTTCACTTCATCCTCATTATTCATGCCTTCCTGTGCAGACCAGTCTGCTGTCAGCTCACTCTGCACGTGATGAAGCTGCCCGTCTGGAGGAGCGCAGGGGGGTGATTGAGTTTCATGTTATCGGTAACTCCCTAAACCAGAAGCCCAACAAGAGGATCCTGATGTGGCTCGTCGGCCTCCAGAACGTGTTCTCTCACCAGCTGCCCCGCATGCCCAAAGAGTACATCACCCGGCTGGTCTTTGACCCGTGAGTGCAGCAGGACTTTATCACCACTTATCCCTGCGTGGTGCAGTCGAGGTTCATTCATCAGGAAATTCCTCCTTTTTTTTGACAGGAAGCACAAGACGCTGTCACTGATCAAAGATGGCCGTGTGATCGGAGGAATCTGCTTCCGGATGTTTCCTTCGCAGGGCTTCACGGAGATCGTCTTTTGTGCTGTCACCTCCAACGAGCAGGTCAAGGTGAGAGCGCTTCCTGTTTGTCAGGACTTCGAGCCGTCTGATTGGCCAGTTTTGACTCTTGCTTTCTTTTGCCTGTGTGGTTGTAGGGTTATGGGACCCATTTAATGAACCACCTGAAGGAATATCACATAAAACATGAAATCCTCAACTTCCTCACGTATGCTGATGAGTACGCCATCGGCTACTTCAAGAAACAGGTCAGTGCATTTTTCATGCTTGTGGTACCATGGCAACTTTGATCACTCCAGGCAATATTCTGCTTCACCTTCTCCCCTGAACATCTTCACCAAACCTTACATGATCTGCATAAACCAAACCAAACCTGTGTTACTTTTGATACGTATACAACCTGCCATGTTTTTCATTATTAAATTGTATTAATTTCAATAAATTAATGAAAAATATTGTCTATGAAATAAATTCTGAAAATTCTTAAATGTTTTACTTTTATTTCAAAATACCATATTTCTTTACTTATTTCGAGGGACTGATATTTATTTCTTTATATTTGTGTATTTATTGCCATATTTATTAATTAAAAGGATGTATTTTTTCTAATGTAATAGGTTTATTTATGCATTTATTTATTTGATATTTATTATTAATATTTTTTATTTTATTTATTTTAATACTCTCCTAACACATTTCTATATTAGGGCACTGTGTAAAACATAAATAACCTTTAACCTTATTATTATTAAATAGAATTTTCCTGGAATAAGCATTAGATATTTTGTCATGTAGGTCGCAAAAGATTGTTGTTTTTATTACACTTTTGGAATCAGAATTGTAGCATTACGACCTCTTAGCATCATTTGTACTGTTTTCACTTACTTTTACTTTTAATTTTTTCACTCTTGAAAGTCTTGATGTTTTGTAAGTGGGCTCATTTTTGTAGCCGTATAACACAGTGTGAAATCTCCTCCCTCTCAGGGTTTCTCAAAGGACATTAAGGTTCCCAAGGCCAAATACGTGGGCTACATCAAGGACTATGAAGGAGCCACGCTGATGGGCTGTGAACTCAACCCCAGCATTCCCTACACCGAGTTTTCTGTCATCATCAAGAAGCAGAAGGAGGTGTGTGTGTTTTTGCATTTCAAACTAGTTCAAATGCTTCCTTTTCTATTTCTGTCCATGCACTGACTCACTTTCCTCCCTCAGATCATCAAGAAGCTGATAGAGAGGAAGCAGGCTCAGATCAGAAAAGTCTATCCGGGGCTTTCCTGTTTTAAGGAAGGAGTTCGGCAGATTCCCATTGAGAGCATTCCTGGCATACGTATGTTCCTCCCAGTATTAACTTTACAGTGTTTTTCTCTTACGCCAAGACACATTAGTGCTTTACATGTATGGATGCCTTGAGTATAATTTCAGTTTCTTTATATCAACAGGTGAAACTGGCTGGAAGCCTGTGGGCAAAGGGTAAGTGTGACTCCTGTGCAACGTTTGAACTGAGCAGAGTCTTTCTAATTCTTCACCCAATGACAAACTTTTGTGCTTTAGGAAGGAACTGAAGGACCCTGATCAGCTGTACAGCACTCTGAAGACCATCCTCCAACATGTGAAGGTGAGGGACACACACACACACACACACCTGCACTGCTCCTTTTAACACCACCTTATTCTTACCAGACTGGTTTTTATGTCTCAGAGCCACCAGAACGCCTGGCCTTTCATGGAGCCAGTGAAGAAAACAGAGGCACCCGGGTACTACCAGGTCATCCGCTTCCCCATGGGTTTGTACACAGTTTATATCTAATAAGGTGTGAGAGTGTTTAAAGGGAAAGTTTGGATTTTTCGGAATTGGAGATGTATGAAGTATTTATTCATACTTATCCATAGTCAGTAGAGTGGAAGGCAGTGGGCGTGCCTCCTGTTTGGAGAAACAGACAGGAATAACAACACAATGTGCTGCTGTGCATATTAAGTCACCTAAAAACATCAATTCAGTGTATGCTATATTTATAATATTTGCCGTGCTGTCAGACAGCCTGACTGACTGATGAAATAATCTGAACTATCCCTTTGAACTTAAAATACTAGGAGGAATTAATATTTATAATATTTCAATTTTGAAAAATGACTACTGAGGAGTGAGACTTTGCTGATGAAGTATAAGAACACTTGCTGGGATTGAGGCCTAACTTAATTTAGGCCTAACTTGGGATTTGTGGGGATTCCTGAATTACGATGCCGCTACTAAATTAACAATGACCTGTGTGGCAGTTATAATGAAGATGGGGAAATGCATAATTATGATGATTGATAGGCCACATAAATCATTTCCCACACCATGTATTAATGGGTATATATCATATTGCCTTGTCATACATATATGACAAGGCGAGTGCTCATTGAAGAACTAATTTAACTGTTACAGTAAGGACAAAAAGTTAAGATAAAATAGGAGGTCTGAGATAACAAAGGGCACATTAGTCCAGGGACTGCTGCTGTAATAGGAAGATAGATTTGATCTATCTTTGAAACATGAGTTAAAACAGGACAAGTGGTTGGGATATTTTCCTGTAATGCCGAAATTCCACTGGGCGCATCAGTGCTGCGGTGCGTCTGCGGTACGTCTGCGGTGCGTCTCCGGAGCGGATAGGTTTACATTATAGTCAATGTTTGTGATTCCACCAGCTGCATCACTGTTCCAGCCCAGCTGCGGCGCTCTGGACCTGGCGCAGCCGATACGCACAGCTTCTATTTTTGCCGGACGCCGGAGACGACATGCAGCAATTCAGCACAGAGCAATATAAAACATCCTGTTAACTTCAAAATAAAATACACCGTGCTCACAGCTGATCATATTTCCCTTCGGTACACCTTAAAACGTCACAATGAACGGAGACCGGCCCGAAGTCAGCGGGATAGATGGACATTTTCAGGTATTTCACCCATTTGAAGCCATGGATGAAGAGGTTTTCATTGTGGAGGTCCAAAATAACAAGATTATATGACCCTTCACATCCTGTTCTCATACTACTGTGAATGGAAAGTTTTCGCTTTTTACATTAAATCCTGCCATATCGTGCGATTACACGTGATTTCGTGAAGCCACGCGGGTCCAACAGTCTGGCGGACCGGACCACAAACGCAGCCGGTGGGGGTTGACGGACGGCGGACCTCGGATCGCAGAAGGACCACAGACGGAATGCAGCAGTTCTGCGCCCGGTGGAATCCCGGCATAAGTGTGTCCTTAGTACATAAACAGAAGAGCCCTGGCTTTGGTAGCACGC
>CAFUXE010000617.1:7754-31951 GCA_903364295.1 Serranus cabrilla
TGTGTGTGTGTGTGTATGTATAAAATAATCGATATTTCTACACATTTTCCACGAATCCTTTTTGTTTACTGATGCCCCCTTTTTATAGTATCCGCCCATAAATAAAGGTAATATTACATAAAAAGGATTACTTCAATATGTAATTTTATCATCTCAACATATACATATATACAGTATATATGTTTATATGTCTTGTTTTATTTCATATACATATATATGAAATAATTTAAGAAATATAAAATTATTTATTTCTTAATGGCATATTGATTGATTTAATTTAAAAATGTGTTGTTATGACATATTTTGTGTATTTATGTATATTTTGGTCGCCTCCGTTGACTGTCACCTCGGTGGTCAAAGGGGATTTTATTTTGAAGGGAAAACAAGAACCGGAAGTAGTTTTTTATTTTGTAGGTGTTGCCGTTACATTACAGCTTATAGGAGTTGTATGAGAAGCTTTTTGCCCCGCTGTGTTTCTATTCACAACATGAGAAAGAAACAGCACGACAACTAAAGGTTTACATTCACGTGAGTATGTTAACACAGTCTATGGTTAATACGTAATTTCTTGGAAATAATATTTAAAATATTTCCGTATGGAGGACACCTTTGGATAGTCTTTTTACCTGTCACTATGTAACGTTAGCCCTCCAGCACAATGTTACGTAGCTTCCATATTTGTAGACTAACGACATATTTTACACATTTTTATCTTAAACCAATGATAACAATAGATAATTAAAGCCTGTACTGTGACAGCACGAGTGTCACTTTCCTTCATAATTGCAGCCGATAATGTAGTCAAACATTGGTGACATTTTTAGACCGATTTTCTTTTTATAATTTTAGGCTCAAAGGCACATTCTCTTCTTTTCTATTAATAGCAGCCAGCCAGTCATGGATTCCGCATTTGAGAGGCACTGCTCGGAGCTGGTGGCCCGGGAGAGGAGCGGACACACGGCTCTGGTGGAGGACAACCTGCTGTATGTGTGGGGAGGTTACATGGTGAGAAAAACAAACAAACATCAACAAAGCATGCTGTTTGACGTGTTCCCAGCTTGCTCAAAGACAGTTTTGGGGTCATAAACAATGCAAGTTGTTTACAAGCTAAAGTAGGCTGATCTTGAGCTGTTACTGCATACTAACACGTTACTTCATTTGTAGTGGAAATATGCAAATTTTATTCCACTACATATGTCTGTATATATATATACATATATATATATATATATATATATATACATATATATATATATATTGGAGTCTAGAATCAGTCCAAATATTCGTTATTGGATAATTTCCAAATTTTGCAGCCCTAGTGTGTAATTCAGTCAACACATGAAGATTCTGCTTACATGTTACTGCATTAAACAATAACACACGAATAATAATCAGTTAATATAATAGGCCTATATATGATATTATGAAATTCTGAAAGGAGCCATTGTGTATAACAATGTAGTATTACTACTTTACGATCTGACTACTTTCCTCACCAAGGTGTTTGCGGTACCCATACATACTACTACTACTACTACTCTTAAATGAATACATAAACCATCAGTTAGCTTGTTAATATGCTTTAGAGCACACTTTCAGAATTTCACTTACACACTTTTGCATTGGATATTATTGTTTTCTCTCACATTAATGATACATTTCCATAGCAATGGCAAGTTAAATATGTATTGCTTGAGTCAGGTAATGTCATAATATTATTACCTATGTCATAAAAATAGACATGTTGTAATCTCTACAGTCAATTGCTGATGATGAAGTTTTCCTTCCCAATGATGAAATCTGGGTGTATGACTTAGAACGAGGCGTATGGTAAGAATATCAAATAAATCCTATTTGTTCTTGTTTGACGTCATCGTTAAAATGTAAAAAAAAAAGTGTCATGGCATAATGTGGATAAACATCTCACATATTTTCTTTCACTCTTTGAAGGAAAGTGTTTCACATGTCAGGAGAGGTTCCTCCCTCGATGTCTGGGACCTGCGGCTGCTCTCTCAATGGACACATGTACATATTTGGTGGTTGTGACGACAATGGACAGACCAATCAGGTGAGGCTGAAGATGCTATGCACAGTGCATGTCACCTTAATAATGGTTCACTTAACAAAACAAAATGTTTTTTTTTTTTAAATGTGTGTTTGTGTCAAAATCACACCTGAATGTCACATCTTACACCGAGTAAAGTTTTCATGAAGAAATGATCATTGTTTGACTTCAAACAGATCTATTGTGTCAACCTGACAGACGGTAAATACACTTGGAGGAAGATCATGCATGAGTTCGGTTCTGCTCCCTCACCTCGAGACAAACTGTCCTGCTGGGTTTACAATGGAAGGTAATCTGAAATTTAACTGACCACTGTCCCCGCAGTTTGCTAATGCATAATTCACTATGGACAAGTTGTAACTTTATAAACTATTGCTTCATTATGCATCAAAACACACATTTTCAGGGTTGGACACTGACTCTATGGGACTGGATCTTGTGCGCTATGAATTTGGTTTTCATATCATTTCTCCAGGTTTTTCTTTTAGTTGGAAGACTGACTGTATTCATTGTTAGCATGTGTTTATTTTGATAAATGTATTCTGCATTCAGTAAATTATAAATCCTGCTTTTCAATTTCTCATATCCTTGCTGGCATTGATCTTCAATTTATTTTTATTGATTACTGGTCACTCCATTACCAGCTCACTACATAATCTTGCATGTTAGTAATTGTAATAATCTTTATTAATATTGATCATTTATTGTTCTTCAGGATCATCTACTTTGGTGGATATGGTCACAAACTGCTGACTAATGTTGACAGCAGGAACAGAAGCTTCATTGTAGATGAAGCATCATGGGTAATGTTTTTTACTGACTATAAATCTGGAGGCATTTGGAGGCCTAACAGGGCAGCATGAGTGAGAAATATTTGGTAATATGGAGTTCTTGTTATGTTTCACTGTCAGATTTATGAGATTTGTCTTCTAAAATATATCAGAGCACAAAGTGAAAAACATTTTATATTTAAAAATGAAAGTGAAATCAGTTTCTGTGCTCCTGCTGTGTTTCAGGTTGAAGATGTCTTCTGGGGATGGAACAACGAGGTTCACGTATTTGACCCCACGCAGGCCAGCTGGAGTGAGCCAAACACCCAGGTGAGCCACATAGTGTGATTCTTGCTTTTAAAAACTGAATGCAATGCAAAGATTCTAATTAGGGATTTAGGGAAAAATCTCTGGGTATATTACAGTGACAGTTTTTGTGTGCAGGGCCGCGCTCCAGCCCCGAGGGCCGCCCACGCCAGCGCCACAATCGGAGGCAGAGGATTCATCTGTGGAGGCAGAGTCATGGTGCGAGCTCTACATGCCTCTCAGCTCTTCTCAGTGGTAGTCTGCCGTTAGTAACGTGTGCTCCTCTTCTTTTTCATGCAGGAAACCAGGACGAGTGACATTCACTGCCTTGACTTTGAATCATGGACTTGGACTGAAATGTGTGTGACTATGAGCAACTACCAGTCTGCCAAAATTACTTCTATTTCAACCTCATCATTTATATTTTAAATGACCTAATCTTTTTTTTTCTGGTGTAAAATCTGTTTTTCAGAGTCCCAGCGTCCACCCCTCCAGTAGGCAGATCGTGGCACACGCTCACAGCTGTATCTGACAGCAGCTTGTTCCTGTTTGGAGGTCTCAGCGTAGACTGCAAACCAATGAGTAAGAACTTTTACCCACTCCTTCACTATTATTTTCCTTGTTCCTTTTGTCATTATGTTCTTTAATTGTTGTGGTTTCATGAACATATTTTTCTAAATCAATCAGGTGATGGGTGGGTGCTTGATGTCGAAACAAAGAAATGGAGAGAAGTTGAGCATCCCTTTAAGAATAAGCCAAGGTAGGAATGAATGGATGTTTGCAACCAAAGTTTACAGGTTTTACATTCAGTTTACATACAGTAACACTCCAAACAAAAGTTACTGAAAATTTAGAGCAGATTTTAAATAGCATCTTTTCTTCTGTCCAAGGTTGTGGCACACAGCGTGCCCAGGCAAGGACTCTGATGTGATCGTGTTTGGTGGGAGTTGTGACTACATCCTCCTTGTCGACACTGTAAGTATCAGAAACACTTTAGGAGCTATTTATCTATTTATCAAATTTATGATTGACATTTTCCACTATTTTCTTACATCTTATTAATCATAACATGTATCAATAAAATAATCATCAGGTTTGTGATAATGAAAATAATAGTTTTGTGCTGCACATAAATGTTTATCCTGCGGTATGCTAATTTATGTAACACATATAAAAGGAACAAAGGAGAGTTATTTGTGTTGAACATATCAGAATGGGTCTTAACAAACCTTTTGTATTTTATTTCAGGGTCACTGCAATGATGCACTTATTTTCCAGACGCAGCCATATCCTCTTTTCAGGTAAGACATTGTCTATTATTCAATCTGAGTTTTATTTAAAGAAAAAAACAACATCTGGAACTAATATTAATTAATGTTAATTCCAGAGAACATTGACAGTTACTTTCATCTGTGAGAGTAAAAAATATCTGCTGTTAAAAGATCTATTTCTTTGTTAGTCATATTCCAAATGGAATAGAATAGAAATGAGAAATTAAAGTCTTTTCCTTCTGGCAGGATTTGTGAGGATTACATCGCAAAGAATGTGAGGAACTATGAGCAGCTCGGAAACCAGCTTCCTCTCCTCCCTCCCAAACTCCTGACAGCCGTACAGAGGAGGATGTCTTACTACAGGCCTTCAAAGAAACAAAAGTATTAGTTAAAAGAATGTCTTCATTGCCAAAAACAATATGATATAATACATTTTCTATTATTTGATTTTACAAGTACTGTACTCCCCTCAGTGTGAACATGTCAGTCACTCTGGGGGGAGCATTTTTATTTTTAAATATACTGTTATATATTTTATGGTGTTATATTTAATTGTTTTAGAGATACACATTTTATTTTGTACAGCCTTGCCTGCTGAGATACTCTTACAAACTTTACTGTGTGTGGTAAGTGTAAAGATTAAAGGCACATGGAACTGTTTTAGTATTTTTAGTCAGTGTATTTATTGAATTTATGACATAAAAATGTTAAGAACATTCACAAAATATGCCATTTTATGATACTGTGCTTTGTTTTGTTTTCTTGCCCTGACAAATACAGCACATGTAAATATAAGAAAATCAATAAAATAGAAGAGGAAATGATAATGACAACAAAAAAATAAATGCAAACAGGTGTCTGTAGATTACTCTGTGTCTAGAAACTCAATAAAATATCTCCATATTTCCTTTAAGGTAGAGTATTTAACTTCGCTTAATTTACAGTTTGCTGGAAGAATTCCAAGGATAAATGGTTTAAATTATACTGTCAACCTGAAATATATGGAAGAATATTTAGAACCTCTGTACAGAAAGCATAGATCATTGAGAAGCCCTACAGATAATGAAATATTGTGCACATTGTTCCTAATTTTCTCCATAGATCAATGATGAAGGGATTCCTTTCATTTAACAGGGTTCATGTTCTATGATCTCACTGTGCATTAACTGGAGTCATTCCAAACAGGTATTTATGGATTGTGTTAGAACAGTGAAGCAGCCAGTTCCTGACTGAACACATTGTTCATGTCCTCAGACGCCTCACACCATGCAAGTGTTATATTCTATAAAGACACCTGGCAGCTTTTCTACACTATTTTATTAAAGCAAGACATTCCAATAAAGGAAGTACTTTCTTGCAGTGGTGGTCCTCTGCTCCCTTTTCTACAGAGGTGAGAGGAAATAAAATGCAGAGATATTATAAAAATATATAATCCAGAGATGATGTGAAGACTAAGTCAACACACACATGACACACATGATCAGTAATGTAGCAATAATTAATTTTTATTTGCAGTATAAAACAAAATTACAAAATGTATATATTTCCTTTCTTTAGGCTGAGCATTGATGAGTTTTAAGGTTTTGGGCTCTTCCATAATGTGTCTTCTTCCAGAATAGTAGAAAGAAAACAACCACTTCAGTAAAAGTTACATATACCAAACATTCCAATTTCACTAATATGTATATTCTGAAGATTTTGTTCATATATCATTAATAGCCTTTTGTTTTAAATTTTTAAATGTTCAGATTCCTGTTCTGGAAGTATATGCAAATTTACACATATTTAATAAGATAATGGCTTATTCCCATAAAACTTGAAAAGTTATGATACAAAAACCAGTCTTAATGTAGGTAATGAACTGGAGGAGCTTCATAATGATATAAAAATCTCTACACTATATATATAGTGTCTTGCCTTAAATATTACAACTGCACATATCACTGTCTAAGCTCCTCCACTAGGTGGCAGCAGGCCTTTAGGATTTAATGAGGCTGAGGCACAGCAGGGTCAAACTGAACCTGACTGAAGGTCTCTGTTGCCCCACATTCCTCCCTCGAAAAAGGGTGGAAAAGTGCAGGAACTGTGGTCAGGAAGGAAACCTTAAATAAACAATCCCACCTCATACCTTAGCAGGGATACCCCTTATGGAAAACTACACTATACACTGCACTGCATGCACAAAAGTTCTGCTAGAAAATGTTATTTTTGCGCAAAGCATGGCCACAAGAATGTGCTTTTCTGCTAGATTTCAGTTTTAGCAACCAGAGAAATATCTGTCCTGTTTACCTATTAACAGACAGGTGAAAGTAAAGTGAGTAATAGGTAACAAATAAGTGTGACAGCGACACCTTACCACTGCAGATAACAAACGGAGGAGGCTTCTGTCAGAGCCTCCTGGCACCTGTTCAGCACGCTGTTATAACTAGATTACACTGCTTCATGTTGTTAAATAAGACTTGAGTGCATAAAAAGGCCTGGAGTGCAGCAGCTCAATCCTAAAATGATCAACCCTGCTTTAAATACAATAACTGTAGCCTTCCTTAGTGGCAGGAAGTTGTCAAAAAAGAAACCCTGCTTTCCTTTCTCTCTCTCTCTCTTTTTATTTCTCCTGCAAACTGCTTTGTGCCATGAACACAACTAAACAGCTCTGATGAAATACTCTCAGCTGGAGGTCAACTAAAGTCTCTCTCAATAGTGTCCATCAGCTCTTCTTCTGATCCATCGTACAGGATAACTGGCATGGTGAGAGAGGAGCTGTGGCAGCTGCCTAAAGTCCTGGGGAGTGCAGAAACATAATCATCAACATGGTAATGTTAAAACCCTAAATATAAGTTATATATTTGTGTGTGTTTTTTTCCACAACAGATGTGTTATCTTTTGAATCAATCAAATAGGATTTTAAATAGTCATATAGGAGGCGACACATTTTGTGACATAATTTTGTTTGTTCATAGCACAATAACATCTAGTTCAAACTGAAGTACAATAATCAGCCTGCTGTACACTGGATGTGCTGTATATAATTATGTAATTTCCCGCAGCTGTAAAGTGCTTAAATGCATGAAAATGCACCTTTAAAGTGCTTGAATTTCACTTTTATGGAAACAGTCTAATGAATGAATTTCTAATGAATATGGAGCACCAAAGGCCCATCAGTATATATTCTGCTTGGTTGTTGTGGAAATACATCAGCTGTGCTTCCGGTTTTCACTCAGCGTAAACAAAACAGCAACAACAGACACTTGTTTGTTTCTGTCCTGCTGGCAGAGGTCTGACTAATCTGATCTGCCCTGAGCATAATGGGTTGGTATCTGGATCCCTTTAAGGTGAATTTGATCTGGCCCTGCTCAGCTTTTACTACTCCACTGAGCGCGGGCATGCATTATTTATTAGAGCCTTCTACTTACGACTGTTTTTGTGATGTGGGGACAGCTTCCAACAAAGCACCTCTTGTCCAAAAGCCCTGAGGAGATGACAAAGATGTCACAAAACTGCCATAAACTTAGATAGATTTGTATTATTATTAGTTCAAGTTTTTAACCAACATTAGTCCAGATAACAATTATCCACATGGTTTCAGAGATGTAACCCTTTGAATGACAGTTTGTTTACATAATGCCACTGAATACACCAAATGTAAATATTTTCTGTATACTAGGAGATCTTTTATTTTATTATGATTATTATTTTCACAGTCTGGGATATGTCAGTTATTAGCAACAACATTGATTTTGATGCAGTATCTGATAAAAAAGACCTGCCTCTTGCTACCTTAAAGAACAAAAATGACCCTAATATAAAAATACAATATATTAATATTATTTTCCACCTTTATCTAGCTACATCTTCAGTCCAGATCATCACTACCAAATATTAGTCATAACTCTTTTTTTTACCCTCTTTGTTTACAAAATGCCAGTATTGTTTTTGAAACTACACAATAAAGTTGAATGACTGGGATTTTTGTTCGACTATGATGAGCAGCAAGTCTACAGTGTATAACAGCCAATGAAAAGGCATGTATTTGCTCTATAGGCAAGCATGAGAAAATGGTTCAATCTGGTGGAAAAATAGCAAAAACATTATTTTAGACTTATGATCAGAGCTTAATTTTTTACTTTCACTCCCTTGACAAAGCCCCTCTTTGCCATACATGGTAACACAGCCAAAATGATAAAAAAAGAAAAGAAAAAGAAAAAGAATTAAAAAGCACAAAAATGTCCCTATATTGAGACACACGTGTTAGGAATAACCCTGCTGTTAATCTTATACAATGAACTGATAAAACAAACACATGATGTGTGTTAATAAATAACAATGATCAGTAGAAAAATAAAGGTTCTTACACTGTGCTGAGTGGGACCGGCAGGTGTGTGTTTCTTAGAGTGTGTGAAGGCATCATTGCTCCTCTTGTTTACATCTCTGGATCCACCGTGAGAGCCACGTGGCTCCTCGGCTCGAGCCGAGCTCAAGTCCTCGTCCTCCTCCTGACTGAAGTGACACAGTCCGTACGTTTTGGACCTGACCACCGTCTTCTTTGGAGGACTTTTCTTCACGGAAGCTCTCCCTCGCTCCTCGTACTCCGCGAGAACCGTGTCCAGCTCTCCATCAATGTCCTCGTCCTCCCGAGAGAAGTCAGAGTCGTGCCCCTCGCTGTGGCAGTCTGGTTGCGCACGGTTGCGCGCGTTGCGCAAAATTGCATGGATTTTGAGAGGCTTGAATGGACTGCTGTCCTGTTTGGGCGAAGTGACGCCGGTTTTGGTCACGTTCACCTCGCTAACACACGCAGGTGCAACTTTCTTCCCTCGGCTTGTCCCGCTGCCCATGTCCGCCTGTCCGTCTGGCTGCTTTCAAAACCTAACAGCAAAGTCCCATTTCCAAATTCCTCTTCAGGCGCAATAGTTTCCAGAGTTGAACATTAACCAACAAAGACCCTTGTCAGCGTTTAAGGTCAGTTTTCAATTAGGTTTACGGCGGTAAGACAGTTCTTTGGCAACTCTAAAGGCCAATTTTCTTTAAAAAAATTTCCTCAGACGCACCGCTGAAACCATCTCCATGTTCGCAGAGCAGCTGCCTGTAAACTTTCGGGTAACTCCACATCAGGATGAGAAGCTGTGTATCAGTTACATAACACCAGTTTGGCTCAGGACCCCAGGGAGAAAACTCCGCCTTCTTATAGAGGGAACACACACCCTTTATGTTTTCATTATTTGTGCCGGACGAAAATAACTTCCACTTTTTCTTTAGATCCTCTGCATCTACGTGTATTCTCCTGTTTGTCTTATAAGTTAAAAAGTTTCTAATTTAAAAAAGTCTTCATTTAAACATGCAGCAGGAGTAAGGAGGTGATTACATAAGGGTTTAGACAGTATGACTATGAAAAGGCTAACAGGGGCCAATTAGTGTGATTTATGTGTATCACATCAGCCTTTTGCCCCTCTGTGTTCAGCTAATAGATTTTATTGCGCCAAGTGAGGTCAGGAGTGAGTGAGTTCCTGTCCGCCCGGCGGGTCCAGGAGGCCCCCAGCTCACCAGCCCCTCCGCTGACTGATTAAGACTGAAGCACTGAGCCACAAGAGAAAAGGGGGCATTCCTTTCCGACAGCTTGGGCTTCCCAGAGATTCCTCAATAAGCTTTTGTTTGATCCACTTGCACATACAAAAGACACAGCGGGAGCATCTCCCTGCCAGAGCTCTCCAACAAGAACCCAGAGTTCACCCGAGTGAAGGACTTGTTTGCTATCTTTCATTAAGTGCCTCTTTCTCTCTCTCTCTGTGTCCTTGCTTGTGTGTGCACATATGTGTGTGTGTGTGCCAGACAGCTGTGCAACCTGTTCTCTCTGGAGGATGACCAAGTCAAAGACACCTGCTGTTTAAGCAACGGGCACTTTCCAAACTGTGAATGTGAGGGGCGGGGAGAACGTCAGAGTGTTAGCCCCAGATGTCTCATCGAGGAAATTCCTGCTTTACTTTTAGATTTTTTTTTAGAGAACTAGTCTAAGATGTTGGGGGGGGGACAGCACACTATTGGACTTTCACTTGAAACAGGATGCATGAGCTGAAAAGACCATGCAGAGACTTTTTAGGCTTCATGAAAGGCCCAGTGTGGTTCAATACAACCTCTTCATGTTCAAACCAATCCAAAACTGTCTTAAACAACTAATCTGTTTAAATTTGTATGGATGCATTTTGCTTAAACCAGCCATCAGCAAAACATAATGCTAAAACTATGAAGGAAAAAAGAAATGCATAGCCTGAAATATGACTCAGTTATGCAATACTGCTGCTTTTTTCATTTCAACTTATTCACACAGCTGCTCATCTGTGTAACTTGTGAAACATCTCTCTGTAGAGCTTGCCACTCAAAAAAATGATGTAATAGTTTAGGTTAATGGATTGTATTGGATCATAGTTTTTTCATTCGATCCAATGATTTCAGCCAGGATTGGATCAATGCATTTCTATATAAATGTGTATCCAATCAATCTCTTTATGTCAGTGGTGCTGTTTTTTTTTCAGAGGTTGCCTTATAGGGAAAAGAGCTTCAGAGCAAAACTCGATTGTGCAATAACTGCATAAATGTATCCTGCCTGTCCAAAGGTCCAATAAAATGTACTTAAGTGAAAGTAGAAGCCAAATCTGTAGGTTGTGCCCCAAAGTAGGAGTACACAAATGCTGACTTTCTTCCCCTGCTTCTCAAGGAGTTTGTGTTTTTTATTCTATCCTCAATACTGTTGTGCTCTGCCTGCACCAGTGTATCATTAAAAAGATCATGCAGGCGGCCACATCTGGAAGAGAACTCAACAGCTTCCAGACGAGGGGGAGGATCTGCCGCAAGACGGAGGCCACAGCCCAGCTCGCTGCATAACTGTGGCTTCTCCGACTTCTCCAAGATTCAACAATGTTCCTCCTCCCATGCACGGAGACTTGAAAGACCGGGGAAAGTTCAGTCTTTGTAAAACTCTCGTCCTGGCTATGTGTATCAAATCCTTCAAAACCAAGTGAATGGAGATGATTTTGGGACTGAGTATAGACAATAAGTGAGCTGCTTTTGCAACTGTTAGTATAAAATGGCCTTTGTTCCCTTCCAACAGCAGGAGAGCATGTGTGGGAAATGTGAATTGACTCAACTACTCCATTTGAAGGGCAACAAATGGAACCATTGTTGTCATGTTTGAGTCAAAGACACATTTCTGCCGTATGCCTGGCGAAGCTGAATCTCTGGAGAGTATTTAACAAGCCAGCTGCCTGCTGATAGGCATTCCAGTAAAACTGTCTGGGCCTCTCTTACTCCGCCAGGTACACAAACATGAACATGACAGGGTCACAAAAACTACTGCAACATAAGCACACACACCACATCCTGTAGTACTAGGATCTAATGTTTGCTCGTACATCATTAGGGTCCACTCAGACCAAAACCTGCATCTCCAAACACAAGCTTTGATTAAATGGATGTAGATTTATTTTTACTGTTATAAACCGTTTTGAAGAAGCCTGCGATCAAAACAAAAATTTGTGTTTGTGTTTTCTTGTTTGTTTTTTTTATAAGAAAGCATTGCAAAATCGAGACAGCTGATCTTTGCGCTTACAAATATCACCACTTTAATTTGAACAAAGTCCATAGATTGTTATACAATAATTATTTAATACATTTAAAATATGTTTTCAAAAATATTTTTTTTGACTTTTGAAAAACTAATTAAACTTCCTTTTGACCTTGTAAAATTTAAATTTTATTACATCAGTCATCATCAGTCTTACCTACATCTTCACACACTGAACTTTGTTTGAATACCAAAATAATTCATGATGTTGGAGGACTCAAATTCTATTTGGTGGATGCAATACTTTAAACCATATCTTGCACTGTTGCATCAATAAAAAAAAATAAAAAAAATCATGAGAACAGTTTCTTTGTTAAATTATTGAAGTTTTCAAACCCTAAATATCTTTATTAAAAAAAAGGACTTGCAAAATTGTAACTTGGAGCTTTTATCTGCATTCAGCCAGGAATACAACTACACAGTGTCAAAAAGACTAGCTCTTTCAATTTCACAGCTGTGGGCCTCAGAGGTAATGCATGTAAAAGATTAGGATGTATGAAGTGTCCGCTCTCTTTACAGTCACTAATTGGAATTCACATAGTTTACTGTACGTGAGACATTACGCACAGAGGAAGACAGCGAAGCTTCATCTATCCATTGAGACACTGCACTGACGTAATCAACTGAACAGATGAGCAGAGCTGCACAGAGGGATATTGTAACTCTGACACAGTGACATAAGGTTGTCAGGGCAACAGTCAATGCAGCCAGGAGGAGTTGAACTGTAGTAAAAGAGGCGGGGGGGGGGCAGCCCTGTTTAACTTTGAGCTATCCCTCTTAATCTGCTCCATCACTTCATGTAAATTAAGGCTTTTGCAGTTGTGTTGACGTTGAAAGTACGTCACAGAGATGAACTTTTGACCTCTGTAGGAATGGGAATCTTTTTTAGGACTTACTGCAAACCTTTTACTCCCACACAACTATAATAACGTGCTCAGTATATTTCTCATTTTCAGCTTGCAGTAGGAGATGAGACATCAACCTTTGTTCTGAGCTCATGATTTAGGTCATGTCGCCTGAGCAGCACATGGTGAAAGCAGCACGAAGCTTTTTACCAGCAGATGGAGCCAGCATTCAAGAAAAGCAAACCAAACTGTCTCTCCCCCATTGAACCCTATTGAAAGAGGCTGAAGGGTGCTTGAAGTAGACAATGGAAGCTCACATTGTCCCTGCAGGGATAACTTTAACATATGTGTGGAAGGTTCTGCTAAAATCACTGGGGACCTTCCAATTTTAATCAATATGAGAAAAACTGTAAACAAAGAGCTGCTTGTATAAGGGTTCGTCTGGGCCAAAATAAGCTTTGCTGATATTGTTTTTTTGGCCAGTATTTTGAATAGTAATGTTGACATTATGTATGTTAAATAATTTGTAATAAATCCTGACTTAGTAAAAGACTCATTCATGACATAAAAGGCAATCTGTAACCATTAAGAGCCACTGACTGCTAGCAATCAAAGAAAAAGAGAAAACAGAGACAAAAAACTATAAAATAAAATAAGATGTACTATGTCTCAATACATAGTATGTCAAACACACTATGCCTAAAACACCAGGATGTCTTACTGTAGTCAGAATAAAAGGTGGGCATCTAGTGTGGCCCAATTATATGCATACTGCATGCAAAAAAGGTGCTTTGGGCAGCTGCAGTACATACTTAAAATAAAAAGAAATATTTTTTATGGAATACAACAATATTGTCACTTATAACCTGCAAAACAAACGAACAAAAACACTGTTTTGGGCCACTTGGTGGCAGCAAAACAAGGTTTGAACACAACATTGACGTATCACGTTTTAGTTGATAACAGTTGCTTATTTATATATAAAGACAATTACAGAGCAAAGTTAAATCACATTTGGAGTCATGTTTCAAGCCTCCAGCATTTACTCTATCACAGCAATGTTTTTGGTCAGTAAAATCTATTGAGGGAAACATCTGGATCTTCAGTTGCTAAATGCTCCACTATGTTCACAAGCTAGCCGCTACCTGTGTCTGTGTGCAGGTCATGTACAGTGGGATTTCAGAGTCTTTTCACTGAAACCGGCTGCCTGCTGCGGCTGAAAATGGCAGTGAAAGTGAACAAAAATGGTAAAGATGTGGGCTGCAAAGCTTAACAATGAACTGAAACTCACTAAAAGCTCCCTAAAGCTAAAGGAGCTGCATATTCTGGGGATAGGTTTTTGTGGATTCATGACTATGAGCGACATCTCTTACATCCTTTTGTGATTTGAACAATATCCATTATAGATCCATTAATGTAAAAAATGCTTCTGTGCATGTTGTAATACCGCATGCTGGAAGGTCTTCTCAGCTCAGTAGTGTGTGGTCACTACTGCAGTGACCCATTTTTCTGTCAAAAGGCCATGTAATCAACAGAAAACAATTACTGCTTCTCTCAGGCGCTCAAAGCACTCAATACCAGCATCTGCTCACTTCCTAATTACCTACTAGGTAAGAGGCTTCATTTGGAGAGGAACTCACAGCAATCAATCCTTGCATTATACTTGGCTTGCTTGTCAGCATCCTAATGTGTCAGATTGGAAGTGTCAGGTCTGTTCATTTTAATCATGTTTGATTAACTTTACCTATATTCCTTTAATTCAAACATAATTTTCTTGCATTCTCCTCTCCTAACTTAATCCACTGTAAACTTGTATAAGTAGATTCTGGTTGCCCATTTCACTCCTCAAGCTCATTTCACCCGTTGCTTCCAGGCGAGTGCTAACCTGGTTCTGCCTCCACAACATGCCGTTTTAAATGCCTCTCCTTTGTTTAGTGATGTTTTTTTTATTTATCCCTAGCTATTTGAGATACCTCCTCTGGCAGACAGTGTGTCATGTCAATTAGAGCAAGTTGCTGTGAAGCATTGGCTCAGTCAAGTCCTGGCTCCAATGTTGATGTGGAAAGAATACACAAAGGTAGAACCGTAGTACAGCTGTTTCTCACAAATCCCTTGTGTTGGTTGCATTGTGGGTCTTTGTGCATTTCTCGTGGTGTGTTGGAAGCAATTTGTAAAATCAAGCTTTTAAGGGTAGAAATAAAGATTTAAAGTCTTGAAAAGTGTGAGGAGAGATAAATGTGTTTTAATTTTTGCCTGCTTTGAGCGAAGCTGGCAGGATGGCTCTGAAGATGGCAATTTCGGTCCAGACTAAAGAATCTCAACACCTGTTGGACTTTCACAATCCCCTGAGGATGACTCCTATTGACTTTGGCGATCCTGGCTTTTCAGTGGCACCAGCAGGCTGACAGTTTTGAGTGAGAAACTTCTTTCTCATACAAGATGCTCCGGTGTCCACTATTGCTGCTTTATACCTGTTGTAAAAGTCACATCTTGTCTGGGTTCATAACAATGTCTGCCTGCTTTCAGGGGGGCTGACCACTGCCTAGGTGACCTGTTAGCTCGGACTGGTGCCAAGATTTTTTGGAAATAAAACGAGTACAGGCGTCTCAGCTGCGGCTCTTTAGTGAGTGGCAGTTTCATCATTGATGTGTCAAAATCAATAAATGTTCACTGTAAGTAGCAAGTCACATGCTGGCTGGATTTATCAGAAATAGTTTTTCCCACCAACCTTACATTTATTAGCAATGCACAAATGATAATGCTATGATAATGAGCATTATACCTGTTAGTATTGTCATTGTGTGCATGCCGCCATGGTAAGGTAGACTTATAGCCTTGATTTTGCTGAGCAATAATTTTAATTGGGTTGATGTCTGTGCCCGCTGGAGCTCTTAGCGATTCAGCTTTCAGGAAACTCTCTTTGTAACACTGAAATAATAGAGTTCAAATAACACAACTTCCTAAACACATCCGGTTTGAGGAATGGGGAACTGCAATCTAAAGCAAGCTTTTAATTAACTGTAAAATAAATAAATAAATCCACAATCCTGATTATCTACACTAAAAAACAATCTGAAGAATTATTAAAGCAAACAATTCCACAAATTGTAGCCCAGTATGAAGCGAGGCTGCTCAGATACTGTTTCCACTTTGACAAAGACAGCTGCCGAACAGCACCTCAAACAGCTTTTGTCAGTGATTTCCTGTCCTTTCTCCTTTACTCTCCGTCAGAACAACACAGAGAATATGAAACTTGATCTGATTCCTTCCCTAGGTATTTCTGTTCCAAAAACATTTTGAAGGCAAAGGAGGAAAAGTACAGAAAGAGGAAGCAACACCAGTTTGATGCTGTCCATAGTGCTGACAGGCCACAGATGGCTCTGAATGGACAGCTGGACTTAAAAGCACTATTTAATTGATAAAGTCCCAGGACTATGTCTGTATGCATATGAGATTCTGTGCAGACATTTTCAATTCCCTGAAATCCTTTAAAATGTATGTGGATTACAATAATCTTAAATAATTGACACATTTGGGAACCTTCTGAAGCAGCGCTGTGCCACAAATTCTCCTTTTTAATTTAATTTGTAACAGGAAAACCATCACAGGTGGCTAAACAATGAAGTAACAGCCACATTAGGTTTTGCTGCCAGACAACAGAGCATGTGGTGGGTTGTAGGAAGTGGACTTTCCTCTACAAAAACAAGTATGGATGCACTGCATGACATACAGAAACACAGCTCGGTGTTTACTGTGTATGCGGTTGCTTGTACCTGCCTGCCAGATATGGGAAAAGTATAGTGTGCAGTTGAAAAAGTGCCATGCATGTGCACACCACCCTCTCAGTGTTATATAACGGGACTGTTGATGGCTGGCATCATTATCGGCCCTGTCTATGCCAGTCTAAAAATATGGTTCAGGACTCCAACAGTATGTGGCATTTATGTAACTGAAGAGAATAGTAGAGGGGTTTGGATCATAAGCTGTTTCTATGACAGTCCAGAGTCAATGTGACAGAGAGGGCAGGCGAGGAGGAAAGATCCAGACTCGAGTAAAAAGAGAGCAGGACGGAGTTGTGTGTGTGTGTGAGGGGGAGTATTGTAGTGGCAGAGGTGCGGAGGAGGCGGAGGTACCTCAGCTCCAATATCATGCACATTGAAGATACTCCAGCAGGGCCACCAGCAAAGAAACTTTCATACGTCTGCAGCACATTTCTTCAAACTGCAGTTCATGCAACACTATGTTGCATAAACAGGCTTCTACTGTCTAATTTTATAGCCCTTGAAGGTATTATCCCAATAAAGTATATTGCAAACTAACAGCACTCGCAATGAAGTGAAAGTGGAATTAAATTCATTCATTTCAACTTGTAAGTAAAGTTTAACAAATTAAGGAAGAGTCAGTGGAGAATGATAAATCAGCGTACAATTATATTCACATTTTGGCGTATGTAGCAACTAGCCCAGACTCCCAGACACTTCCTGTGCTGCTTAGGCCCACTGTGCTACCATTCACTGTCTTCCTGGGAAAGGCTCCTCATGATGGGGAGTGAGAGCGGGGCAAAGAGGATGACAAGTAAGAAAAAGTAAGATAGCAGTTTAGCACTCTGGGGTCAATCCTCTCACACTCAATGAGGATTTTAAAGGGGTTGATGGTTAGATGCCTGAAATAAGGTCTTGTTAGCTTTAGAGATGCCTGCGTTATGCTGTACGATGTGTCCTCAAAAAGGCGGTTGCTAGCAAGTGGCTAAATGAGATTACAGTGGTTGTTGGGGACATTAAACGTCATCACGCCAGACATGAACGGGAACTCTCTCACTTGTGTTTTTCAGTGCTCTTGCAAACTCTTAGATTGTAGATTAGGTTAATAAACAATTTATCAGGCCACAATTTTGCTAGTTTGTCCAAACACTGGTTAGCTTGTCAGAGACTGTCGGAAGCCTAACAGCAGTGATGTTGAAGTCATATGACTGTGGAATAGTTCCCGATAACATTACACTAGCTTTTTACTCTTACGGCTGTATTAATGCATCAGAAAAGTCTGTTTGCCACAAAGCTTATTTTATGCAGTGATCTAAAATCCAATGAAAAAATCTCATAGGCGAATTCTCTATGGACCCCATGGAGGTGTCCAGGGATCAGATGTATGTATGTATGTTCTTCTATAGTGAGAATTCAAAAACATTTTAAATGCATTTTATTCATAATGCTGTACTGTAATACTAAAGCTTTCTCAAACATATTAAATATTATTACAAATATAATTTCCTAGAACCTCAGGGAGGGAACACCATTTTGCTCCGTGATCACCTCTCCGTGACAGAAAAAAAGGAAAAAAAAAAGAAAAGTAATCTCAACACTGTTTTGTGACGTTGTAAACATCGCCCATAAACCTTTACTATCAGGTAGCAGCATCTGGATGCGTTGAGGTTACTCCTTGTTTAGAGGGACGCTATCCTCTGTTCCCTCTGCAGAGTCTCATGCCTACAGATCAGACTCCGGGGAGGGAATCTACTCAAGTGTGATTAGAGCAGCATTATTGGCTAAATGTTTCCCCTAATTAACATGCAGTTAAAGCCAACAGTAAGACCTCGCTGTTATTTGCAGCATCTATAAGTCCTGGTTATTTTTTTCCTCTGCATTTCCAACATCCTTGATGAGCTGGCAAAGGAACACATTTCTATAAGCATATCTGGTGTGTACAGACAACAAGGCATTATGTAATGAGCTTTCATTGGCCTCCTTATCAACCTCTTGATTGACTCTTACTGCATAGACTTAAACATTTTTTAATTAATTCATATTTGTTTTATTTTGACTATATGAAATATCATCAGTAACTTTTGCCATATGAAGTATTTCACCTGATATATTAAGCTCATTTTTATCTGCAGTCCCTTGGCAGACAGTGCTGGAAGAATTTGGATCCATTGGCTAAGTGAAAGTAGCGACACTGCAACTTGAAAAAACCTACAAATGCGCAATGGTACTTAATCTAAAGCTCTTATGAGCACGTATTGGTTAAATTGTGATTATTCTATATTCATTATATATTATAAAGGCATACTGTGCAGTAATTATCCCTTACAAACACTCCTGTTCAACAAAAGCAAACACAAGACCCAGATTTCAGAATGTGTTTTGTATGTTTATTCAAAGAGTCTTTAAATTATGTATGTGAACAAACCTGTGTTTACATTTATTAAACAAAACTTTGAATTTCAGCGTAAACTGACAATTAATTGGATTGTATCACATAAGACAAAATACTGTTGTGCTATTGGTTCTGAGTAAACACATTGTCTTGTCTCGGTCTTGATAACCACGATGCCGTGGCCCGATGTTGAGATGCCACGCTGAACACCGAACCCTAACGGCAGCAGAGAGCTGCTGAAGCAGAAGGCTGTGCTCTGTGTGGAATAGAGTTACCCATTCTTGACAAATTACACCTGGTAAGCAAGTCTGAAACACCTCAGTGTTTGTAAGATTTATGAGCACGCCTGCATCCACATCTAATTCACTTGGATCTGGCAGACACGGCAGAAAGTCCATGATGGGGGGAAAAAAAGGAGATTTCCTCAACGTTTTTTTGTGAAGACGTTTGCACTTACCCCGTCATTCAAAAGAAGGTTGTAAAAGTTAACAGCCTCTGCATATAATAGGAACGCAGTAAACATACTCTGACATATGGCAGGTTATGCTGATCAAAGCCTTACGATGGGGTTTAACTGAAGGGGAAGGAGAAGGGGGTCGACATTTCAGTAGTTCTTCACTTTATGATGCTTTCTTATCTGAAAATCTGGAGGAAAGCTCGTAATGTAACTATATTTGTTGTGAAATATGTGAAACACAAAGGTGTTTTTTTTAAGACACTGCCCTACAGAAATGTTGTTTTCAAAGCACAGGAGTCCTTCTCGAGCCCATGCAACCTATAAAAAGGCCCAATCGTTACACATAACATTTCTTCTTTTCACATTTTCCGATTAAAAACAGCGAATGAAACTAACTCAGGGTGCAAGGTGGTACCCATATGAACGGATTTGGCTCTCTCTCTCTCTCCGGCTGTCTTGCACGCTGCTGTTGTTCTGCTTGTGTTATCAGAGCTCAGCGGACTGGGCTGAATAATTCAATGCTCCCAGCAGCACCTCTCTCTCTTTCACTCTCTTTTTGCACCGACCTAGTTTACATCAGGAGTTTACAGGTCGGGCAGGGGGCTGGAGACTGGCAGCCCCGTGGCCTTGGCTATCAACTTTGGTCTGGAAAGAAAAACTCCTCTTTATACAAGATCAGCCTTGAAAATTTAAAGTAAAATCTGCTATTAGAATGAATGCGTGATGTCTTTGTCACAATGCAACGTTAATAACATTGTTCAACAGAGCTACTTGATTAGGTTTAGGCAACATAACTACTTGAGAAAGATCAGGGTTTGAGTTAAAATAACTACTTCTGTACGTAACTACTGGATGGTGTTTCGTAGGTGATGCAGAATGTCCCCGACAATGTGACGTATTGATCTATATAAGTTGACTAACTTAGAATAACAACGTCGACTTCTGGTTTTACAGGGGACAAAAACAACTCCTGTGTCTGAACAATACACCAAACACCAAATTCCAATACACCGAAGTGGTTTTATATCAAAAATTCACAGAAACTGCAGCCTTTTCTACAACTGCAAACCATACTTGTATGTATAAGGGGTGTGTGTGTTATTTTTAGAATGCTGACTCACTTTGGTGTCATTTCACATAATTTTGTTCTTTATACAATACCTCACTATCCTCACTTCTACCTCTGCTTTTACACAGTGACCTTCATTATTACTACATTGACGAGAGGGCACAGCTAACATCAAATGTACATATGTAGGCATTTTAACAGCACAAAGGGTCGTTTTTTTGTCTCGACTACAAACAGTAGAGAACAGCCTGCATGTACATTTTTGGGATTTGCCCTCTGCTATCAGTGTTGATCTATAAACGACAGTAACATCGGCACAAGTCTAGAAGTCAAACAGGACTTTACTTTGAGCCACAGTGTTTGTTCAACCACCTGCCAGGCTGACAAGGAGAAATGTTACGCCTGTTAAACAGACCACCAACATCCGAAAGCTCAGCTCAGTGACAAGCCTGATAACTCTCCTTTGACCTGCCAACACTGTTGAGCCCAAATGAGCTTAAAACGCAGCATGAAACACAGCCTGTCGACGCTCATCTGTGAGTGGGAGTCTGCTCGCCACAAGCTCTGGATTCAAGAGTTGTTGAGAGGTGACAGTACAGATCCGTCACGCAAAATCATGTTTTGGAACACAAAGTTTTTGGATTTGTAAATGCACATATTACTGAGTGCAGTGCACTTCAGTTTGAAAAAAAAAAATCCCATGATTTACTTGTTGTTTTTTCCCCATCTAAACTAAGGGTGGAGCAACAGATGCCAAGCACTGGAGTAAAGAGTTAATGAAATTTCCCCTTGAGAGAGAGAGAGAGAGAGATGAAAAATCCAACTAAGAAAAATTGAATTGGGCAGCCTCAGGTTCAGGGAAGCCAAGGTTAAGGAAATGCAACAAAGCAGTGCAGTGTTTTCATTGAAAATCAATACTGTGTTTCTCATTAATGTCGTCATACGGCTGTGTAGAAGACAGGTCAGATTTTTCAACATGCAGGGAACGCTGAGGGAAAGAGAGAGCAGTCTGTGTCAGTGAATGAGCTCCATGCATGTTGCTGCAAAAACACAACAGGAGGACTGATTCTTTATTATTTCTCCCATCAACAGACCTCTTTTAACTTCAAAGTTTCAACAAACTCATTACTCTCTGTTCTCATGTTCGCAGCATATTTCCCCACTTTCCTTTGACCTCTGGCTGACCTCCCATTAGCAACAGCTATCACAGTCTGACATGGATATCACTGCTTCAGGTCAATATTCAAATCACACCTCAGATGTAGAGTGGCCTCCCCTGCCAAGTTTCTGTTAATCCATTCTGGGCAAAAACGGAAGAATTATCTCCCCATTTGCCAAAAAAAAACCTCTTTCCTAAAACACTTGCAAGATGTTTTTATGGAATACTGATTAGAAGTGAGAAATTAGTACTCAGGTGGCTCAGTGTAACTGAAAACCTCTCTCTCTCCAGACTTTAAAGATGTTTGATTTCTGGAATACTGATGATTTTTTTTCACTTTCATATAAGAAACATGTTTGCTAAGAGACACTACTTTTTTATTTCATACTGGTTAATATCTTGTTTATGCCGTTACTAATTGATTGCTCACTAAGTCCCACCCCCCTAGTTTCTGTTCCTGTGCCTGTCAGGTTACTCACAGTCGAAAGGTGGCTGATTTACCACTCAAAATTCATAGTGATTTTTTAAATAAATGCTTAATTAATTTCAGACCTGACTGAGACTGACAAAACCAGGCTACTGATTTCTAACTGCTGTTTAATATTTAGTACTCACACTGGGTTTCTAAACTAGAAAGCTAATTAGTTGCACATTAATGGCATGACAAGCCTGCCATTACAATAACTAAAATATCAATATCTAATCATGCTACTTTGGGAGGGGGTGATTTAGCAGCCAATTGCAAGTATGGTTTCATTTATAACGAAGCAGTCTCTTATCTCTGGAGGTTTACTCGTCTAATGTCAGTCATTTTCACTGCTGTTTGGCCGTAATAGACAACAACCTCCCTGTTGCTAATAAACACAGCTGAAGGTCAAGCTGCTCTTTGTGCCGGCAACCCAAAACAAAAGACTACATATTACCTGTGTAAGTGCTACCAACAATATGTCACAGTAAATTAAATTTCCCCCAGCACACAGGCTGGAGCTGCTGCTTGATCCCCTCAGACACTGACCTCTCTTTGCCGGTCAGTGCAGTCAGGCAGGAGAATGAAGTGAACGAGCCCCGGCCACAAAAGGCCATTCCTGCTTAGCTCGCAATCTGCACCGCCAGAGCTGACATCAGAGGTGTTATTACCATATAAATGAGATAAGGTCTTTGGTAATTGCTGGCTGAAATTAAAGCCAAATAGTCATGTGTTGGAGACAGTTTGTCTGCATGCGGAAGGAAATTGTGACAGTGGATTGACTTTAATTTCCTGAATTAATGCATGCTTAAAAGACTATAAGGCTATACATCTTTATGCCACGGCTTGTCATCGGTGAAATAAAGTGTGATAAACAGGCAGGAATCTACACAGCAGTGTTTTTACTGAAACCTCTGTCTGTTGCAAGATATTCTTGCTCAGAAAAATCTGTCCTGACACCATAAAGTGATGAAACATGCCTATAAGAGCAAATGAAAACATTAACATTAGTAAACTGCCTTATTTAGAATACTGTTAATCCCCTTTAAGCTATCTGATTACAAAGAGCACTAAAACACCAGTCACATAACAAATTAGTCCCAATGTTAGCAGCGAGCAAATTAGATCTTGATAAGTGCTGCTAATTACATCTGCGGTGAGGTGTGTGTCATCGGCTGATTTTTACGAGTGTTGTGCCATATTATGTTACGGTGCTTTGGTGCTGAGAGAGGGGCAATGGCATTTATTAGTTGATGGAATAGCCCACCTGGGATAAGAGCAGCCGTGACATTTCAGCATTGGAGCAGGGCAATTACCCCGAGCGGCAGCAGCAATAGAGCAAGCTGGCCTTCTGTTGTAGTTCAACTCATCCAGGCTTTGATTTGTTCGTAGATTTCTCTTGTTGGACATTTAGAGATAAAAGGAAGAAACATCTGTCTTTTTTATTTCGGCCAAAATCTAATAATGTTTTAAAATCAGAGGTTGCGACCCAAACATACGCAGTAGGATTGTTTAAGCAATGTAAGTCAAAAAGATAAAACGTTAAAATGTTATATTATTAGAGGGTATATAGTTACTTGGACATTTTGTTAAACTTGTACATTTTGCTGTGTGTCATTTCAGACCATATAAGAGCATCATCACAGCCTCTGCCTTGATGGACAGATCCTTTAAATCAATGCCTGGTCACACCAAAAAGTGGTACAGCAAAATCAATTTGCACGTATCTGTAGTTCTCCTTTAGTTGGCTGCTAACTCACTTGCTGGCTGGGTTAGCAGCAGTCAGTCACAATGACTCCTGGAGATGCTCTCCATTTGCTTTCTGCTGCTCTGTTTACTCCCCCTGGCATGCTGTTCACCATTGTAATTAAGTTAGATAAATAACTTTCTGGAAATCAAACATATTAGCTCACTGGGACATTCTTAATTTTACTTTCTCTGTCTTTGTAATTTGTAATTTATGTAGGATTTTGAAACTTAAAATGTACAAGCTAATAGTGCAAACAACAGGTATGGACCACTTGAAA
>CAFUXE010000617.1:32757-43512 GCA_903364295.1 Serranus cabrilla
ATGTGAACTAAGGCTTTTGGTGCTTGATTGCATCAAAAAGTAAGCCTGCAACATTTTGTCTGTGCAGTGCAAAAATCTCTATTTTAATAATGAAAACAAAATCTAATTTTATCTATAACGTTTATTTCATCCATCTCCGTTCAAAAAGATTTCACTGTCCTCAAACCTAAACCACAAAATAGCTTATTTGCCAATGACTCCTAAAACTACATGTATGTCCGTTTTTTTTGCCTAAGTCATCATCATAAACATATTTGGTGCAGTTTTTTGTGTTTCCTGAAAAACCTGAAAAAATGACGTGGGCCATTATTTTAATAAGGTGTCAATATTATACTGTTAACGTTGTGAAACTGAATGACTTGGTCAGGCTAGGGTAAAAATCATAGTCTAGGTTGAAATAAATACTCGACATTGACATACTATTGAAAGTTGAAAACCTCAATACTGAACATGAACAGCTTTCTGCAGGTCAAAGTCCTGTGTTGGATCTCCTGCCTATACGGACAGCTATGATGTTCGGACACATGCAGTCAATGACGAGGGGTCACAAGCTCTGTTGTATGGGATCACCAGCCAAAAAGTCTGGGAGCCAAAGCCAAACACCATCTATTATAAGTCATCTAGAAATAGAAACATGGTATTCTACCATGTGAGTCATTTACTGAAATTCCATTCACAGATTCAGAGCACAGTCACAATTGATGTTTGTACATTGAGCATGTCGGCCTGCTGATCATTCACAGCGCACTTTGGGCATTATGAATATTCAGAGTGGTAGCCAAATGTCACCGAGCTATCCCGTAACAATAATGGAGCTTGAAGTCTGCAGACAAGTGGGCACAAAACAGAGGCAGGCTAATGAATGTAGCTGCCTCGCCTTGATTAGTTTGGATGACAAATGTTTTGATAGAGACGGCTCTCTGAGGCTTCAATCTACATCGCATCATTTTCTTCTTTATGCTGTGCGACAACACTGAGTTCAACCAGAGGCAATGTGTGAACCAGGGACATTAATGCTTTACCTTTCGGTACAGATTGTGCACCCTGCTTTTGCTAACAATGGCAAGAAAAGAAAGATTTAAGTACAAATGCCTGCAACTCTCTAACAAAAGATCAGAAGTCTGTTTTAAAGCTCCCAGTCATTTTAATTATGCAACATTTTGATCTCACACAGAGTTTGCCAGGCAATGTCAAACCACCATCACAAGACAGAGCAAGCAATATATAGACAAACACACTCATGACTCAGGTGTTTGTGATCTGCATGATTGAGAGTCAATCTGTGCTCATCAAGCTGGACCAATCACAGCTGAGCTGAATGTCACTCCCACATGGAGAACAGAGCCTGTCTGATGAAAAGGAATTAGAAAACATTAAGACCAGTGTCAGGCAGCCAGTGTATTTAATACAACACAAGTTTCCTAATATATAAATATATATATATTTAGTTACTAAATATAAGTAATCTAATGGAAGATGTTACAAATGACATTTAAGTGCATGTATTTACTAACAATTTAAAAATAACCCTTCCAACATTGTAAATCACATTATCCTAAAAACTTCTATAGAAATACATAAGTACAGCATAGAAAAATATATATTATTACCTTCATACTGAACACAGCACATTCGAAGTGAAGCCAAATTGTTCTAAATAACAGAAGTCATCAAAACATATAAAAACTGCTACATAGAAATAAATACTCACACAAAAAAGGTGTTTTGAAATTACAGCCAGGCTCAGCTGAGTAATTAAGCAGAATTTGTTTTGATACCCACAACAGAAGAAGCAACAAATACAGGAGGAGAATAAAAATAGGAAAAAAAGATACAAATTCTGCACTCATACACAGCAGAGATAGAAACAAGACACAGCATAAAAGGTTTCAACAAATAGAAAGTTTAGTATTCAAACAAAATTAAGTCAGTGACGTATAGATGCTATTAGTGGATAAATGTCCACAAGCTGAAGTCAGCGGGCCAAAAAACACCAAATAACAAAAAAACACCAGTTTCTTTGCTGCGTGTTGCACCGTAGGACAGGAAAGACTAAATGATGTCGTTTGAAGGGCTGGCATGCTTTAGAAACACGGTCTGCTGGCTGAGTTTATTGTAAATATAATTTATACCTGACACTCTTTGCCACTCTGTCACAGGGAATCTCAAAGCCGAGCCGGCGTCAGCCTAATTACTGGGAATAGTGCCTGTCAGGAATTTAGGGCAGGACCTGCAGTATGGCACAAACATTAACATAAAGGATGTTGAAAGAGATTTAATGGGATTTTCAGCTTTTTAGGTGAGCAAAATGACGGCAAAACAGTCGTCCATACAAGAAAATGCAGATGTACCGCGGTTATTCTGACAACAAATCATCTCTATTTTATAGGCGACTGTAAAGCCTAAGACATGCTAATTCACTCTTATGAATATACGCAGACGAAAAGACTCACACAATATACTGTATGTACATATATATTTACATATAGACACACACATTTCCCTGCATCTTATGTTATTGTATAGCTATTGAAAGTGTTCATTTTACAGCTGAATATATCAATAATCATATTTACAAATGTCACTTTTTGAAAGCAGACATCTGCTGAAGCTGCTCGCCTTCTCTGGGAGTTCTGCTTTAATGCCAGCAATCATTCTGAAAGAGTAAACAATGCTTTGTATGATGGTGGATATCTGGTTTTGGAGTAGTAAGTGATTATGTAACTAATTAGTGTATTTGGCTCTCCTCTGATTGCATGTTGTGGTGAAGTCAGATCCAGATGAGGTCCTTCATGTGTCCACATTGAAGACCAGATGAGATCCACAGTGATTCCTCGCTTTGGCGCTCAGCTCCACTGGCCCTGATCTGGGTCATCTGGGCCTTTCACAGGCCCGGCTGTGGGCCAAGAAAGTAAAACTCCAAACATGCAAAAAAAGAAAAAACAGACCCACAATTTGTAGTTTGAATGTGAAACAGCTGTTAACCCTGCCAGAACTACTTCATATCCACTTCTCATATGTGACACAGTTTTTTTTTTAAAAAAGAGTCCAGTTTCAAACAACGTTGCATTTATAAATATAATTGGGGGGTTCTTCACAGTTGCGGTTTGCCAACGTTTGCTCCTGGAGTCAGAGAAGATCATTAAATATTAAACCACCACAGCCTGCTACGGGGCGAAGCTCTGCTCATGCAATAACAAGAAGGCTGCTTACTTATCCTCATCTTGCAGTTGAGCGCTTAATTTTTCCACTATTATTTTTGCTCTTACAGATCTGGAAAAAGTCTAATTGAAAAAACTGCAATACTCCTTTCCTGTGAATTAACTCTCTGGAGAGAAGTGTGTCAGCCGACTCCGTGGGTTCATCACTTTGTTGTGTTTTAGATGGAAAATAACTGATTCCATTTACTCAGTTACTGTTCCTAATTACCAATTTGATGTAAAACATGGTGAAAATATTCCTGTTGGGGGGGTCATTTATTGCTTTAACATGTAAGACATTTATCAACTGGTACAAAAGTTGGTAAATGCATGAAAGTACAGATGCAAAAAACAAATCCTTAGAAAAATATAATAAAATTGAAATGATAAAGTATGAATAGCTGCAGGGGCTGCAGCAAAATGAACTCCTTTTGGGATATAAAACAGAGGGTCAGCTGTTGTGTTGCGCATCAACAGCTCTGGATACCAATGAAAATAGATTTCTACATCAAAGAGGGTTTTACATTGCACCTAAATGGATTCCCCTACAGGGACAGGCAGGAGATGCAAAATTGCACTTTCCCTATTTCAAGTGTAGCATTAATTAGACATAGTGAATAATGAGTCGAATGTAAAATATTTCCTTGGTGCCATGTGATACTGACCAAAGGTAGAAAGGAAGACAGTAAAAATAAATGGACTATAAGAAGGAGAGGTTACGACGTGTTTACAGTCGAGCTCCTGCCATGTTGGAGGTGTTTACGTGGAAGCAGCACTGGGGTCAAACGTTCACTTGTATGTGCTGTAATCACCTTCTTTCATCTCCCATTTTGTCACTGTGATGGGCCACTATATTCCTGCTTTTTGTTGCCTCTCTGTGTTGGCAGTTTTCAATAAAGTCAGCTTCGTCCTATAATCAGAAACACCATCTGCCAGTGAGTCAAAATAAATGCAAAAGGGCATTTAACTGCTTCCTGCTTTGGATTTAATCATATTTTAGCAAAACTGGAGAAAGAGAGAGAAAGATAGAAACATGACGCCCAAGGGCTGCAAGGTTGGTGAAGCCACCAGAGAAAGAATTACAACAGCTTTATAATTTATTCATCTATTCACCAATGACTCTCTGTATTTATTTATTTAGCAATGCTAGCGTTGTGGCTCTAGGGCTGTCAAGTTATTCGGTCATCGGTCCAGCACTTTAGTTCAGGCTGAAATTTGGAACATTTATTAAACTGACTTGAGAGGCTGAAATGTGGTGCAGACATTCATGTTGGTCTCAGAATGAATCACAATAATGTTGGCAGCCTCTTTACTTTTCATCTAGCATCAGATCATCAGATCAAAAGAATCTAGATTTTAATTTGTCCAATAGGTGCCGTTACCATCAGCTTTAGCTGTATTATATTATACATTATACTGTCTTTTCTGGCTGTTTCATCACCAAGGGCTCGCTCATTGTCATTGTGAGCATGTTAGCATGCTGATGTTAGCGTTCAGCCCAGAGCACCAAGGTGCCCACAGAAAGTACAGCTCACAAAACTGTTAGTGCGGCTGTGGACTTGTATACTCATCTATTCAGTTGTACATGCTGATTCTAAGCAGCTTTTGAGTATGCTGTGTTCACACTAGAAATTGGACAGAGAGCGGACAGAATGAAAGTCACTTTGCAGGGCAGTAGATGAACACTATTCCTTCACACTGCAACACCAAACGAGAGAGAGAAGCTGCTCACAGCTGGAAAACAAAAAAGTGTGGGTGGTGGTGGAAAACCAAAAATAACTATTCAATTTTAGGATCTTAGGTCTCAAAGTTGCATTTTGATTGACATCCAATGTCATTTCCTATTAGTATGAAATGTCAAAGTGTCTTGAAATGTTTTATAATAACTGCTATATCATAGATTAAGACACTTAGTGTCTATTACATACTGTGTAGTATAACTGTGTAGCATGGACAATGTGTGTGCCTTATTCAAGCATCATTTGATGGAAACCTTAGTTAAAAACTGAAGATTTAGTTTAGCATTTCATGTATTTCACCATACTGAGCACTGAAATTAGCGGCTGGAAAAGATGCCACACGCAAAGACGAATTGCTCCTTTTGGAAAACCTCATATTTATGGTTCCCTAAAAGCCCTCCTGCTGTTGTCGGGGTGTAAAGAGTTACAGCTTTGCCCTATGAGAGCCTTGAAGCCCTCTTAACTAAATGTGTTTGTATTTTTTATGTCTCAGTGCCAACCTCTATTAGTATCATGTCACTAAGTGCCCTTGACTCCCGTCAAGCAGCGCTGGTGAGGTCCAGGTTGCATTTACAGTCTACGCGCCCCAAAACACAGCTCTGCTCCGGCTGCACAGGGCAGATGAAGGATACTAAACTCCTCCATGACTGAATGATGTTTAGTTATTCAGGCTGTGTCGACCTGAGGGAGACAGTGAAGCACTCACCAACTTTCAAAATATCTCCAGAGATAAAATATTTTTTTTTATAGCTTTAACATTAATGCAGTGAATGTCAATAGGTTTCCTGCCTGCTTTAATCGCACAGTGTCATATACAGTATAATACCACATGGTACACTGCGCTAATATTGGTAGGATTGTATAAAATACTGTTATCATATCTTGTGTGATGACAGCTCTGCTTTACTTAGAGCGCTGCCTATAATTCTTTATAACGTTACATTAGCTGCTCGGTGAAAGTGTTGTGTAGGCGGCTGAATCACACAGGGATTATATGTGCAGGTTCATTAAACTATTCAACCATACTTTCATGTCATTAAGTTTCATGACTTCACTTGAGAGTGAGAGGTATCCTCCAAATATGTTTCACAGCAGTAGGGAGGTCTTCTCTTTCCTTTCCAGGTGCTTTATTGGCAATTTTCTAACCTTGCAGCAGGAAAATAGCAGCATGACATGATGGTACCTGACAGAAAATATACGTGTGTAAATGCTTTAAATTATGTTTTACGTTCAATTATTATATTCTATCATAAGACTGTTGGTTTTTACAGGGCCAACAGCACATCCATAGGCCACAGTGAATGCAGTTGAGACTGTGGGTAAATGCTATTATGTGTTTATTATCAGAGATATAAAACTGCATCATAACAACTGGTATATGTTAGGTAGAACAGTTTAAGTGCCTTTACAGTCTATAATCAATATCTACATGGAATACACAGTGGTGGAAAGTAACGTTATTAACTTAAGTACAATGTCGAGTATTTCCTTTGTATTGCTTTTGTTTAATTTCACTCCCTTTTAGATGGAAAAATAACTTTTAACTCCATTACATATATCTGACAGTTATACTCACTGTATACTTTACCAATGAAAATCTTACAATAAAGGTGCAATGTGCAACATCATGGCAAAAGTTTTAGTTAGAGGTGACAGTTTTGAGATGTCAAAGAAATACCTATATATTGTGTTGCAGAGATATCCACTGAAATGGGCATGCTAACCAGCTAGCTTCGGCCCTATCTTGTAGTACCACTTGTGCCTTGATGAGGCAATAGTGAGTGATTAGAGCTGTCCTGAGGGGTTGTCAATCACACTAAAGGTACCGCCCCTGAGTAGTGCCATAGTAAACCTAAAGATGGTTGAAGTAAGAGATGAGGTCTGATACTGAACTCAAAAAGTTCTTCTAGACTGGTAAGTAGCATGAATTGCTGGCAATTTACAGAAATGTTTTTCTACCCCAGAAACAACTCAGCTCAGATTTATCCTGAGACCCTCACAGGGGGCCTGCCCCTTAGTAACCAAACTGTATACATAGCAATTTAAACTAGCAACAACTCAACCAGCTATAACGTAAACATTACATACTGTTGCATCAGTATTGACAATCAATGTTCAGTTATTTTGCAGCTGCTGTTAGTTTAAATTTTGAATGCAGAACTTTTATTCGTAATTTAGGCATTTTTATTTCTTCCATAGCTCCTTAACTGTTACTTAAGTAAAAACTACTTCCACCAGCTCTGAAAAGTAAAAACTATTTTCCTTTAGAATGACAAAAGAGAAAGGAGCAGTAAGTTCATGTGTGTAAGTTGCTACTTAATGATTTGTGTCTGCACTCCACCTGACTCTCCACCCCAACTGCGCTCTGCTTGGAGCTGGACTAAGCTGACGAGAAGTGCTGTAGCGTCCAAACACAGAAAAACCTTGCCTGTTGGACCCAGAAGGACGTCCTGTACCTGGGTCAGCAATCCTTCGCACCCCCTAAAAAGTGCAGTCGGAGCCTCTCTAGAAAGATTAATGACCATTGATCCCCGGCACAAGACACCAGGGCAGCAGACCACTTTTTTCCGGCGGTCCCCATGAGCAGTAAAGCCTCATTATAGACTTTCTGAGTCTTTAGGTTGCGCCTCTGCCGAGCCTGAACCAAGCCAAGGACGGGTGTTAGTTTGTTTTGTTCAGCGAAGTGGCTTGATGTTTGCTTATTGATGCATATTTAGTCGTGTGCTTTACTGTGATTTCTATAATGTCTGATTTTTTATGTTTACAGCATATTATTTGAAGTAAACAATGAGGAAATGCAAGGTGCGAAGGAGCAAACCGCTGATGACCACTGTGATTCAGAGAAAACAGTCTGAACTACAGTTTTTTAAAGAGACGTGTACTCTAAATAACAAAGTCGTCCAGACTGCACTCTGCTGCAGGTCCCTTTCATTTGCAGATGAAACAGGAAGCTGGTTTTATCATTTGTGTTTTGGAGAGCGTGTTCCCCGTTTGTGCTTCTTTCTGCATGACCTTGCTGATCAGATGAGCATTTCAAAAGCACAAGGGGCAGAGGGTCGCCGCCAATATGGGGCTGAAACAGCAAATTACCATTCAGCAGGAATATTCCTCCTGTAAATTAGCTCCCACTCTATTCTGGTCTGTAGGAAACTGTGTGACTTCTGCCCCAAACACTGCCTTTGATGTTGGGAGAAGGTTTGAAGTAAAAGTGATTAAAATGTAACAGCGATGGGCTTTGTATATGCCGTGAGCAGGTCTTCTTTGCAGGAATAATTTGCCTTTTTAAACCATTTAGTTTGAAGCTGACTGACTGCTTTCATTGGAAATCAATATCTGGCTAACAAACATCTTAACATGGGTTGGTCGTGACTAATAAATGATATGATTGCAAGCTGGATACTGGTGATTTCTCAGGTTCCTCACTTTGTGAGACATATTTCACCATTTTGATGATATCAAACACAGCAGGGAGTCTGAAATATGATTTTTGATAAAAGGCTGTTCCTGCGGAAATGTTTCCCTTGCAACCTTCCATGCCAGAAATTAAAAAGTAAAAAATACATGAAAGCTGTAAGAGCTGTTAAATGTCTTAATGAGCAAATCCTACACCAGACATTTAAATGAAAATAGTGAGTCTTTTACAGTTTTAGCTCATTAAATACTGTTTATGTTTATGTTCCAGTTTTATTCTATTGTGGCTTTGAGCTCTTTTCAAAAGAGTTGGCAACACTGTCGACTTCATCCTTTGGGTGTGAAGTGATTGACATGTAAGTAGTCTACATCTTGTAATTTGAACACTAGATTTGTGGGAAACTTCTTTCCAAAAGTACTTGCTGCAGTAATATGTTATATCAAAAGGTTAGAATGACCCAACCAGCTAACAACATCAATGTGAGACAATTCTGCAAATCCTCAGATTATATTAGATGTTTTTCTTTATGTCCACTGCAAACTTAAAAAAAACATGTTGCTTTCTACAATATCTGCACACAGTAACAATGACCTGGCTAAGGTTAGGAAAAGCCATAAGTGGAAAAAAGTCCAAATACAGTGATATCTGCTTTCCACAGACCTCCCTGCTGCCTTTAAAATGTTTGACTTTGTGACATTTAGAAAAAGTACAAAGTTTCAAACCCAAATTGGCTCTTTACCAGGTACAGAGGTATCAGAAAGGTCAGGACAAGATATAATAAATTAAAAAAAGCAAACATTAATTGCAGGTCTGTAATCGGACACAAACTGAGATCAGCTGTATATGAGATTTGCTTTTTTTATTTTTTAAAAACACAATACCTAAAGGTAGTTTCCCTAATTTTCATGTATGATTCAGTAGCACATGTTTTATCCAAACAATGAAAATCAGAGCCAAAGTCAATTGTAGTTATTCTGCCAGCCTGCAGATTAAACAAAACAAAAAAACAAAATGAAAACAAAATCTCGGTAGAGCCAATTGCCAAACAGCATCACTCACTTCCTCTTTCAACTTAACTTGCCCTTTCCTGGCATTTAGGTTTTTTCCTTTCTTTTTTTGCAAAGTATTTTGCCAATTGATGTTTCACAATGCCTGCATTAGATGCATCTTAAAATTTATCCAACTAGGTCTCATTCGGTCAGTATTTGGAGAGTCTTTGAGATAAATGTATTGCCAAGCTCTCCACGTATTGGATAAGACATGCATATAAGAAGTGGGTGTAATCCTTCAAAAACAGTGGGTACTGCTGCTAACCTATAAGCTTGCATGAAAAAAGGGTTACGTGATAGTGTGCGGAGACACTTGTCTAACAGATTAGCTCTTCCTTGACCCAGCATTTACTTCAGCCCCTGGAATTCAACTGTAACTGACCTTTGATTTCCTCTGTGGGCATAAGAGTAGGTTAAAAGGACGTGATAGGAACTGTGCACTTTCTTCAGACCTAGATAAAAATATATACAGTATCTGCTTCATTCTTTTTCTTTTGACTGAATGCTCAGATACATTTGTTTACTGTCAGGTAAAACACAAGTTGTATAACCACGGATGTTTCTGAATTAATGATGTTGTTTTCTGTGCATCCAGATGAGTTGATAATACTCCACTACACATTACAAATTGACCTACAGTGCTGACATCAGTGATCTGGAACTGGTAATGGCGTGTGGATAAGTTGCCCATAAAGGCAGTATGAGGAAACGCGCTGTCACAGCAGCCTGATCATTAGGACACCAAACAAGGAAATGCTCTGATGGACACTAATCATTCAGGATCAAATGCATTTCAATTAACCAATAACATCTGCTCACACAGCCATTCTGGTGATTCGCCATATGTTTCTCAACCTTAAAATAGCGATGATGAGGGATGGATGTGTGACGATCTGTTGCCAAAATGAAGAAAACTAACAGAGAAGATTAAAAGCCATGAATTCTGATGATGTCTCTCGTCACCCATAGTCTTGAACATATGTGACTATAAAAAGAAAGATCCTTGAATGTGACTTTGAAGGGCCCCAACTTAACTGGGAATTAGCATGAAATTACTACTTTATCATTTTGGAACCAGACCATCCTCACTAAAAAAAAATGGCTGTATAGGTCATCTGTGCAAGTCCCATATTTAGGGGTCCAAGCCCGAGGGGACGTGTTATGGCGATAAAACTTTTGATCATTGTGTTTGCCAAGTGAAACTTCACCTTGTTACTCACAGTATAGACGGTTATGATGATTAAACTTAGCGAAATGCCAGGTTAACACAAGACTTGACTAGTGTTGAACTATGTCTAATTATAATAATTGAATGTAATTTAAAAATATCACATTTCAGCATGGTCCAGAGATAA
>CAFUXE010000617.1:44394-60818 GCA_903364295.1 Serranus cabrilla
CACTCTTTCTCACAATGACTCAGTACATTTTAAAACAAATGCCTACCTTTTCATCAGTGTCTACATACAACTATTGATTTGAGTGCTTTTCCTTTACCATGACTTTTTCTGATTGGTACATTGCTCTCAAGCCGGAGAAAATCGCGGCGCTGCGCGTTGGCGGCGCTGACCCTGTATGTGTGAATCGCCAGTAAGGGGCCAAAGCTCCAGCCATGGTGGCCCAGGATGGATGCCAATCCCTTTAAGTTCTCTCTCTTTGGCACACAAAACCACAAGTACAGGCATGCTTATGGTATTAACCTGGACTATGTGTGTGACCTTTCGAATGTGTCATAGAACACAGAACATTAAATAACATCAGATCCTGAATGATCCTGTCGGCAAGTCTGACCCTGGAGAGTTAAATAATCAATGACATTATGCTGCTGTGCCCTGTGCTTAAAACAGGTCCTCTTTTGTCTCTTATGTACTTGTCGATTCTGCTGCTATTAAACGAACCTTAATCCGACCCAGGCCGGTCTAAAGAAAACAAAAAAATAAATGCCCTAGCCCGGCCCATGTGGCTCCAATTGGCTTGCAGACCTATAGCTAGAAGTGACCTTCTGGGAGGGTGAAGCTATGGATGAGTGAGTGGCTGAATCTGACTGGGAACATGATGACACTGCCATGATAGTGAAATGTCACCCTCTAAAGTATGCCCTGCTTTATTGTTTATTATACTCTAAATTGGACCAAAATGAATATCATGCCGTATTGAAGAAACTTTATACTTCAACAATCATTAGGAAATTGTTTACTGAGGTAATATATAAGTGAGAAGAAAGGTCTTTTTCTCATAGATTTATTTTCAATCTGACTTCTTTTTCCAACCAGTGCCCCCCTGCTGACCATAAGGAAGAATGCAGGTTCAAGACACTTCAGAATTGGCTTCACTTTCCAGAACTGGAGATGGCTGCTAGGTCATATAACATCATGTACTTGTTTTAACACGACCACAATCTTACAATCTCATCCAAGTAAATTGAACGATCATATTTGTCTTTTTAGGGTTCATTGGCAAACAAATGATTCTTTCGTTTGGGTGTGAGGTATGAAGTGGTTTAAACATACGGTGTGGAACTGATGGCCGCACAATCATGGACATACTTGGATGAGCTGATTTCAACGTAACTCACCATCTGCTTAACCATACGGATACCTGATGTTTTAATGGAGGGTTTACCTTGTACAGATGGGATAAAAATAACAAGTAAACCAACATAGAATTTATTCTGTGAATCAAAGCTATCACTTAGATTTCAACACATGCCTCTCTCATGTAATAACACAAGCAAATCAGATTCATTCATTTAAATAATTGCATTTGTTCCTGTTTTTGTCCCAAGTTAATTAGCAAACATTTTAGCTCAGAGAAAAAAATATCTGCTCTTATTAAGTGGGATAAACAGGGGCTGTCAGCACATCTTTACAAGTCTTATGTGTAATACAAATAAGCGTGGCTGCTTGTAGGTGCCGTAGCTCCGAGAGGGTTTTCATCCATAGCTGAACAATTTTCTGCTCCTCTGGGATCCTTTGCATCAATTCAATTTATTTCAGTAAATGGACCAATTCATCAGGGAAATTTGGTATGTCATTTGTGTTTTTCATCAAGCGATACCTTCCTCCGCTTTTCCCCCCACGAACACAAATGGATTAAACACTTTCTGTGCAGACATCTTGAACCTACAGTACATCTGCATGAGAGGTTATTGTGTGCTGACAGGAGAAGATATGTGCATGTATGTAAGCATTATAATATGAAAAACAATCAGGTGTTTACTGCTCATTCACTCTGAGATAATATTGATAGGTGAGTTAAGAGAGAAAACACGTTTTTTGACACTGCATGATCAATAGGTTTGATGGTAATGGGGTTTAAATTTAATCAGCAATAAGATCAGCTTTGCATCCAGACTCAGGGAGCACACTTTGCCAGTGTAAAGATTTTTAAAGAATCCAGCTCAGGTAATAATAAGGTCTTTCCTTGAAAAGGCAGTGAGCGGCTGGTGCTCCATATCCTTCCAGATGTCTGTGTGCGATACGCTCCTCCCCGCTGGCCCACACTGACAAGCCCATGTCATCCCTGTGACATTTCCAGAGCCTTCACATTTCATCAGGACGGTAATTAATCATTGCTGAAACAATGTGGTGGCCTGGAACACCGGGGCTGCCACGGTGCTGAGGAGGAGAGCGAGTGCTGCCAGGGGCCTCCTTGGCACACGCCAGGGTGCAACAGGCAAAGCGTTGCCATGGTGAAGCCTCGGCAGCATCGGGGACCATCATCCCACTGTGACATCTGTTGGCATCACGGCCTGCAACTCTAACCTATGAGCAGGATTCAGATACTCAGGCTGCTCTGTGTCTGCACAAACGATGGCAGATCTGCAAAGCACTTTTCCGAACACACTCATTAGGGAACCTGTAACTGTGACAAGGCGACAGCTTGCAAAAATAAGGCTTACAAAAATATTTTAATAACATATATTAACATACAATTACTGTCACGCAAAACCTTTGATACTTCTCACATTTCAGCCTCCTGAATTCTAAAACTCTCATCACTATGAAAGCATTTTCAAAGAAATCCACCTGAAATTTCATTTCACGTGAGCCCCTTTCAGACTGCATTTATGCAAAAAGTTCTGCTATTGTGCCGTAGTGAGCTCTACTGGCATTTTGTAGGACATTCATACTGATTCCTGATTTGAAACTGCAAAGGAGCTATGGAAAGATTCAAAGCTGGGGTATTGGCAGTTCTCTCTCAAAAAAAAGTATCAGAATTTGTACAGCCCTCCTCCATCCTAAGCTCCTCCCACCACATGAGCACAGGCATATGCTTTATGCAGTAACTTAACGAATACTTTACCTGCCAAGGCAGTAGGGTCAGTTACGCAATACCAAATTGCACACTTGAAGGACAGACAGACAGACAGACAGACAGACAGCCATTGAATCAGACTTTCACAATCTGAAAGACCTTGAACACATGTCTGCATTTGTAGAACAGTCAATAGGAACAACCCTCTGTCTGAAATGACCTGAAGTTTCCGGTCACATGCTATGTTCTAAAGGGGAATCATCTAGTTTTCTTACAGATCACTTTGTTCAGAAAGTTTATAGAAGTTTTGCACAATGATGCCACTAAACAAACAAAAAAAACTGCCTACCCCAGCTTGAATGCTAATAAACTTAAAAATAAAAAAAAAGGTATACATCTTTGCAGTTTGGAGACTCGTATGCAACGTTCTCTCTCTCAAAAGTTATTAATAACAGAAGAGACTTCCTGTAAATGTAATTATAATGCCTCTTCTAAAAGGAGCCCTACGGAAATGACCGTGTTGAAATCAATGTAATCAACTTTTTCTTCAGGCATCATCCAGCATATGTACGCTACCATCAAATGAGTCTTTGCAGAGAATAACAATAACTTGTAATTAAATGTTCTAATAATTTAAAAGAAACTGACCTCAGCATGCAAAGAAAGGTTTCATTGAATTTGAAAAAATTGGACTACCTCCAGCCGTGTTGTGACATCAGACGGGCTTTATCATCATACAGGGATGATTTAGCATCATCTGTTAGTGATGATTCAGTGATATTCTCCTTCCTCTTAATATACAGTTTATAACATATTATTCAGTAATGAAAAGTTCAGAAAAAAATGTATTGTTCAATTTCTCCTGAAATATAATGAAGAAAAAATAGAAAGTTTCACAAAAACAAAAATATTCTTGCAAAGTACCGTAATATTTTATTCATGTACAGTACTCGGGTAAAGGTGCTTGCACCTCTGGTGCCTTGTCAGGGCAGTAAAATGTAGTGTACAAGGCATGATAAGGAAAACACAGCCTGCAGGCAGGAATAAAGGCTGAAAGAGAGCCAGATGTGGCCTGGACTTTCAGGGTGTATTAAGTGTAAAAGTACAGATATAACCTACTTCAGGTCTGTCAGCTGTACACACATTCCCTGAAACGCCACTATGAATAAATCAAAAGCATAACAGCAACCTTTCTCTTGAGTGTCATCATTATTTTATGAAAGTTACATGTACTAATGTATAGAGCCTTTACTCTTCAACCATATTTTTGCGTTAGATTGATAGAAAAATAATCCAGTTATTTAGCTTTTGTTTTTGCCAAAGTTCACAGTTATCACAAGCTTGTCACCTTGTCACCGTGACCTTTTAACGTGTTGTTCCTGTGTGTTTGTGTGGGTGCTCTTTATCAGGGGACGATAATGAAAATGGAGGTGCCATATCCCGCCAGCTTTTAATGTTAATTGGCGGTGATTTGTGAAAAAAATGGCCTCAGTCCAGGACAAAGCTGCTTCAGACGGCACTGCATTAGAGGTTTGTTGTCACAAAATAACCTTTGTAAAATAGAGGAGGGTTAAGGTGCCAAGATGAATACGCACTCCTACTTTGCGGTGTTCACACAGCATACAGAATGAAAATCATAACTCCCCAAGTCAACCAAACAGGTGAGGTCAGATTATTATCAAAGCTGCTGAACCAGAAAGTTGATACAGTGTGCTGTATGTGCTCGAGGGGGAAGACACTGACAGTTCAAGGCCTTTGAGTCTGCAAGAAAACAGAGAGCTTGGTAGAAATGCATCTGCAAGCACTGGAATTATTAACATTTAGGTATGCTTACAAGACAGTATTAAATCAAAGTAAGCAGAAAAAAAAAGGCTGAAGCAGTGCTGTGTAGATGGACGCTCACATCCACACTTTTTATTCACTCATTTACAATTCATGTCAAGTCACGACCACCAACCCCCCACCCTGCTGCTTGACCCCCTCAGCCTTTTGGAGAGGGAGAGACGGTGTCAGAAGAAGAAGGAAAAAGAAGAAAGGAGAAAGAGCCTCTGGGCCAATGCACATCTTCTATCTGACCTTCACATGGAGCCGATCCTCAAGCAGACTATCTCTGACAGGTTTCTGACACCACTGAAGAACACGTTTTGAACTCATCTCAATAGAGATCATGGTGAAAGTAAAACAAAGGCTGGACAGTGATGAAATGAAATACGTTGTTTTATCGTTGCTTTGTTGGACTTCGGGATAAACAGCAGTTGATAATGAGCAGATGAAAGCTGTTTAGATTTTTTTATTTTATCACAGATATCATTGTCCTATTGTTCAAATGCTTAAAACTGTCTATGGTTACATTTATCTGACGAAGCCTACTAGTGACTATGTGAATTACACAGCTGCTGAGTGAGCCATTGATTGTGAAGCATGAATCAAACAGCTGTTGCCAATCAAGTAATGTAATGCAAGTTTCAGTGCTCTGCCTGCACTGACGCTTTCTTAATAAACATGGAATTAGTCGGCATTTACTACCAAGCTAATGTAATGCGCTACTTTGTTTTTCCAGTGTTATGAAAATTGTCCTGAATTGCACTCCATCCTCCAGGTTTGCACCCTGCAAGATCATAATACATGTCCATGTCCAGTTTTATAACCTGGATCCATATTGATTTTGGATTACTTCTCTTGTTTACTGTGTGTTCTGTGTTTGCTTTGATTTGCAGTCAACATTTCAGTTGCTATTTCTCTCTGCAGCTTTGCAACAAAATCAAATCCACCAGCTCTCCGTCTTGAAGGCTCAGGGTTTTGTTTAGTCTACAAAACAGCTTGTGTTACCAGCCTGCCTCGATTTTCTGAGAAGCCGCTGGTATAGTTGGTACAGTGGCAGCTGAGAAACTGAGTCAGTCAGACAGTCTATCCCTCCAATCCTTCAAGGCAGTCTGCCGCTCTGACAGATGAGAATTGAAAGGCAAATCAATAGAGATCACAGCTTAAATGAAGAGTGATTTTAATTGGCTTACTGTTATTGACGTGTGCCTCCCTCAGCTCCTTGGACTTGCTCCGGGGGCCACACGAGGGCTGGCGCTGTGGCTCCAGCAACCGAAGATTTGCTGATACTCAGCCGTTCACTGAATGAAATGACGACTAACGAGGGGTGACAATAGCAATTCCGATGAATGTTTATAACAGGCATTTTGGTATGCCTGTGGTATGTCTATTTTCAGGGGATGTTAGGAGATTAATGGACACATTTGGGATGACAAAGAGTCAGATTCTCACAAATCAAAATGTGCACTCTGGAGTTTTAAGTATGCTTCTCTTGTCTGACTGTGAAAAAAAGAAAACACTATTTGCCATCCACAACAGCAAATCCTTCAAAGGAAGCAGACGTAGAAATATGTTGTCTCTATTGAAATTAAGCATAATATAAATCAAGGTAGGAGCTGAAAACAGATCAACTTTCCTCTAATGTGGTTTTTTGATATTTTTAGAAATTCCAACTTTTTCACAGATCCTTATAAATTCTCTAAATGTGCTAATGAAATCTCTTTTGCATAAAGAGGTGGGAGCTTCAAGACTCTCAGAAACTTAGCATAATAGGGAGAGAGGATATAAAGTGTAATTTCAATTTTACATTTGCTGTCTGACACTGCTGTAGATGTCGTAAAACTCATGGGGTAGTTTATAGATTTGCTAATGCTAATGTTTTTGAAACTGGATCTTAATTATCACAATCTGCTGGAGAAGCTAAATGTATTTACTGTTGTTTTTGAGCTGGAAAATTAGCATATTTTTATAAAACTATGTTGACTTCCACTCAATCTCATATTAGTCTAAGTGACTGTTATAACAGTAAATGGAAATTGCATCTACTTGGGTATTCTTGTTCAAACATTATAGCTTTTTTGGTTGAAATTGTGCTTATTTCCTTCACAGTTCCTACAAACATGAAGGGGTGCATGCATTTGCTGCCTGTTCTGATATCTATGTACAGATATAAAAGAAATACGAAGACAGAAAGAGTGTCAGGATTTCCCCTGTTCAGAAGTGTTCAGTAAAATATGCAAACGCTGCACATGATTATGAAATAAGACCTGAAACATAGCCTCTAACTTTTGATACACGCACAGTCAGCAGCAGGGAACGCCTGTAAGATTAACACGGAGGACCCCTCTCCTTATTGCGTTAGGGCTGCCTGAACAGGCCGTTTTAATAATGCATACTCACTCATGCATATTCTCCGCGCTGTGTCAAGCACAGTGGAATTAAACAAGTTTATCATCTAAAAAATGACATGTTCCATATCAGCCTTTTTCACTGAGCGGCCAACGAATGGCGAGCCCGCTTTTCGCCTATCATGAAGATACTGAAATAAGATGGCAGCCGGCGAGAATTTATAATTTCCTATCGGGGCCAATATCTTGAGAGCTTAATAACTAAGGAACAGTTTTGATGCTAGGGGAGTTTCTAGTGGTGAGAAACTGGTCCTCTGAGGCTAAAGGGAATAAATAACTGCTCAGATCAACATGCCAAAGCCCTCCTTATTAAATTGACATGACAAAAACGCCACCAGCATGAATATGTATCATGCATATATGGGGAATTGTATGAATTAAATTAATAAAACTTTAAATACAAGCACATCTTGATTTGTAATGGACTGCTCCTACAAATGCTGTGGTTATCTGAAAAGTCTCTTAAAGTAGAAAACTGGGGGTGAAATTTTAGTTACCTTGAGTTTTGAAATGTTGAAGAAAATCATATCATAAAAATCAGCTGCTTTTAGACAGTCTTATTAATCCTAAAATCATTTCCTTTACATTTTTAAAAAAGGACCTTGATACTGAGAAATTACAGTTGTGACCCTAGCAGTATTCATACTTTATGAACTACAAGCCAGAACAAGAGCCATATTTCAAAACTACAAGTGCAAAAGAGTTTTAGTTTCTACATGATTTCCAGATTTCATAATTTTTTAAATACAGTTTTCGAATGTTGGATATAAATTCAAAAGGCTAGTAATATCTGAGAGAAACTATTTTTTGCATTTACTCTGAGCAGCGAATATTGCCAGGGATGGTTTCACATCACAATCAATGGAAAGCCCAGTGTGTCTCATACACACATTAAAGGGCGTCTTTTGTGTCAATATCATCCACGGAAAGCTGTGAAAAAGTGTTGTTTTTGACGAGTTGGGAGTGAGAGCGGGCTGGACTGGGAAAATTCACGATTGCTCCTAAAAGTCAGAACATTTGCACTGCAAGATATTGCATGCCTTTGCAGAGGTTTGCACTCCGAGTTTTCCTTGTTTTATTTAAACTATTTCTTCTCCAATAACCATTTATAAAAATAGCAAAGAGCATTACTATTTCTTTCTCTGTGCAAGAAGAAACCAAATAATTTACAAACTACTAATCCAACACCCTCTCTTAAGCCCTCCGGAAATACACAGGAAGGCTGGTTACTGAGCTCGCATATACTGTTGTATCGATAAAAATAAAAGTTCTCAGCGCTAGGCTTGAACTCAGTCCAAAGGTGCCGCTGATAATCTCTCATATCTGAGTGAGAACTGGTGTATCTTTGTGTGCATGTGTGTGAAAGAGAGAGGATGGTCAGAGAGACGAAGACTTATCCTCCCACAGGATCAGTACTATTGTTAAACCTCCTAAATCACCTGCAGTGAGCGGAGCAGAACAGAGCAGCCTGATGCTGCGAGATTTCTTATTTCATTTTTAATACCTCCAGATCGGATCCATCCAGGATTGTGTTGCTGTAATCCCTTGGCTCGATATTCCCCATGTTCAATATGTTAATGTCTCCCACCAAATGGATCATTCGTCAGACAGACTTGGCAGATGGGCTTGCAACCGTTTCAGGAAAGACAGATGTATCAACACCCTTTTTAAAACCTCTGTGTGCTTTTCAACACTCGACTCACCACCAATACAACAATAAATGCATGTATTTGTGTACAACAGAGACTGCATTATAAGCAGGACCAGTGAGCTACCCCAGATATATTTTTCCAAGCGTATAAAGGATGGTGCACAGCGGAGGATGAACATTACATTGTCACTACCCAGAAGACCGAACATAAAAGAGGCTTTTGTATGTTTGAATTGCCAGAATCATTTCTCAACACATTATTTTTTCAGCTAGATAATGATCTATTTCTCAGTTCCACAGTGTCCTACTTAGCCTACTTATCTAAGTTGGAGAGAAAAATAATCATTTGATGTGGAGGATGCTTCTTAGCCTTGCTAATGCTGCTCTGTCCTTGATTATTATCCTTATTATTTAACCGCTTAAGGCCATTTTTCTTAAGGATGGGATTCTTATTGCATTTAGATGCTTTATTGAGCGAAGTCAACACTGTGCATTTGTTTGACTTGAATAAAAGCGTAATGATAATGGTGAAGAAAGAGCTGAGGGAGAAATGCACCTGAATATCAAATCGATGTTTTGCAAAAACTGTTTTCAAAGCGAAGCACACTGAAGGCTGTTCCCTACATTCAGATTCAGGCCTCAGCATCTCAATATTGAGTAACCTGTGAGCTATTATGATGCTTTTGTATGCACCACATGATTTATTACTGCACCTTCTGTTGTACCGTCAGATTCTCAGAAGACCGTGTGCGTTTAGAGAAACTCTCCTCAGCAAACTGCTTTTGTTCCTTTTTTTTTCTATTAATCCACTGTTTAAAATGATGAGAGTGATTAATTTGTATTCTATTTTCTACCTGCAGCTGTTGGCAATATGAAATTTTATCATCTTGACGCACTCACCCATCTACTCATGTCATTTATACTCAAAAACACCACAAGATTCGGGAAGCTGTTTATATACGCGGTCTACATTCATTTGTATTAGTCGGATGATGCGTGCAATATATCAAACATGCGTAAAAGCCAGATGTTGTTTACTGTGTTTATATTGAGTGTAGACACGTCATATGCTGCTGCAAAACAAAGATGGCACCCATAACTGACTTTGAAAGTTGACAGAAATATTGAACGAGCTCAACATCAAAGCTGATTGCTCCGTGCCTTTTTATCCCAAGTATCAGGCTGATTGATGATGAGGTTTTGTTTGTGGTACAGAAGTTCAGACTTTATATTTCACGCTGAAGGGAGGGATGTAAACGGGAATTCATTAGAATTTATTTCCATTGAAAGAAAAACACTAATAAAGTGTGTGTGCGCTGACCCACAGACGTCTCAGGATGGGCTACCGCATTCGCTCCTCAGTCGAATGTTCGGGGGATAAAAATTAAAGCTGCGTCGAGTGTTCCAGTCGGACGACTCGCAGCTCTCAGAAAACAGGCTTTCATGTGCTCAGGCTGACAGGCTTTTGATGTAAGTAGCAGAGTCTGAGATTAGGCTTGGAGGATATCAGGCTGGCCTTTAGAGGAAGAGAAGAAGAGGAGAGACAGAGGAAAAGAAAGGTGTAAGTGTGGGGGGTGTGCCTGATTGTTTATTTGCAGCTATTCATTTTAAAAATAGGATATCCCACTTCAGATCTATAGCCAATATGCTGAGATGTGTAGTATGTAAACAGCTTTGCAGATACAGATATTAAAAGGAACACACTCTGACAATCAAACACTTGTTAAAAGTCTTAAAGCTCTCATTAGTATTCCCGCCAGCTGCTTTTTTTGGCTCTTCCCCTGATATAGACAATATCTCCAGAGAGAGAGAGAGAGTCTGAGCAGACTCGTATGCTTGAGCCGTGTCATCCTCTCTATTCTCACCACATGCGCTGCAGGAAATACCATATTGTTCATTCTGTACCATTGAATCGGTCTGCAGTTTCATAACATATATGCACAATGTATTGTTTTTGTGGAGCTTTTGATCATATTACATGGTCTTCCTGAACAGATGCCATTAGCCCTGTAGTCGTAGAATTTAACAGCTAATTTAACAGTTTGTGCTCAAAGTGTTTTGCCAACTTCTATTTCCAGGGCCAAAACATGATGATGAAATTCAGATTTTTGTGCAAACATCAAGGAGAAAAGGACAATTTAATCTCCAGTCGACCAGTGTGCTCCAAATAAAGTGTCTTTGTGTATCTTTAAAAGCGCTTTATAAATCCAGTTTGTTGTAATTTATTAAGTTACTGCTGGTAGGCCTGTTAAGCCAACAAGGATTCATTGATGCTAGCTATTTAAGCTAATTATTCAGTTGGATGACAACAACATCTGTAAATGATGTTTAAAAGAAAACAGTAAACAGTCAGTAAAATGACAGTACCTTGGCCTCAGAAGTACAAAGAGGGCATCTCTGGGGCTGATTAGTTAAACCAATGCAGAAGTGGCAAAAGCTGCAGTTCCTTAAACGGCCACTTGAGACTGGCTCAAAAAGTGAGGTAATAGACTTCCATGTTAAAAGGGCCAACTTTACGGTAGAAATAAACATGTTGGAATAAAAACATTATTTTGGTCTTTATAGCTTCCCCAATCCAAATAGTAGTAGGCCTACTTAAAGGTGAGAAGTAGGTGAGATAATCTAATGGTGTAACCATGAAAAATTGATTTTCTTCATAGTATATGAATCAGGTCCAATGAGTTTACATTTGCTATAGTACCTTTACGCAATCCTTTTACGTATAGTCACTGTTTTAATATGCGCACTATATGGAGTTATCACTTCCTGCCCTGTATTTAAATTTTGCACATTATAATAGGTGGCTTAGCAAGGTTACCATTTGAGATTTACAGGACAATTCTGCTGCTTTTATAGGAGACAAAGAAGGTGTTTTACTATTAATAATGTTGCCTAAAATAGAGACATTTTAGACATTACCATTTTCATGGGGAGAAAGAGCTCATAATCCCAAATTACATGTTAAACAAGTACCTATCAGGCCCCTTTTAATACAGCACATCTGTCACATAATTTGAATATGTAATGAAATGCATTAAACAAGTAAGTAAATGAAGTCTACAGAGCCTTCCAGCTAAAACATTAATCTTTCATTCATTTTGAAATATTACATTCCTAATCACAATATGAGGACTAATTTATCTTCCATCCATCATTTAAAAGGGAATATGTAATTCTCTATCCAACATCTTCCATATGTGGAAGACTGCTAAAATCTTGAACTAAGGGTCATATCAGACTTCCAATGAACATATAGCATCTTATCTGATTATGAAGCTCCACAATGAAATAATTGAATGAAATGCCAATAAGGAAGCCAAGTCTTATGTTGGCCCACAGCAGGCTTTGACCAATCAAGCCTAAAAGCATTACAACAACTATTTCTAAGTGATTTAGCTTTTTCCGTAGGTCAAGCGTTTTTCATTTTTTCATTCCATCAGACTTTAAGCCACTCGAGCACCGACCAGAAAAAAAAACACATCACAAAACTTTCAAATCAATCTTTAATGGCTTTTCTTGTTGTTTTACATTCTTTAGCCCGCACACAGCACCATTTCGAGGTTACTAGGATCCCATTACTACAGGATCAACAGGAATGCTTTTACAATGTCCAGCTTCTTCTCATCACCCATCCATCTTTCCCAGAGAGAATGAAGGAATAAAACATCTTTCAAAGTTTGAATTTTTATTTCCCTTGCCCTGGCATCTCTATTAGTGACAGGAACAGGATTAGGAGAGCAGCCGTCTGGCTCTCTGACTGGAGGACACCCATATGCTGCTGTCATGTTCTCTGCTAATTAGGATTAATGGCCGCCATGACACTGCCTTACTCCTTAGCCTCATACAACCACTCTTAGGATCCCACTTAACTTTGAGCCATGTCTCTTTACCCTCACAAAAAGGGAAAATCCTGTGAAGAGATTGAAGTCTTGTTGAGATTTCTAGACAGCTTTCTTTCAAGACCAACACTTTGTGGTTTCTCAGACCTTCAGATGTGGTGTTTGATGTTTCTTCAAGGTTTCCCGATGCCAATAAAAAGGTTCAGCGGCCTTAACTTCATACATTTCTTCTGAAAAATCGACAGAAGTTCAGTGTGTTGGGCGCAGTGTTTTTGTTGTAAACTTTGTTTGTATAGGGCACGACTCCCTGGCTTCTCAATAATTAATGAGGTGGCATTACTGAGCTGCGTTCTCTGAAGGACAAATTAGAAAGCACAGGTTGAATGAGCAAATACAAACACTAAAAAGAGCAGACGTGATGAGGAAAAACCAGAGGCATTAATTGACGATTACTTCTCCACTAATTTGAATCGCGAAGACTCTCAGATTCCATTAGCTTTACCCTTGAATCTGAAACAAAACACTAATACCTGCAGTTTGTGTGGATGAGACATTCTCTCACACCAATTTGCAACAAGGCCTTTGTGTCCTTAGATCTACCTCATGAAAGGTGTGCGAGAGTAGCTTACCCTGTGAAATTAATTAAAGTAAACTCAAGGCTTTAGGAGTTTGAAATCTGACACCCTCTCAGCGCTCTTTAAAAAAAACTTACTTTAGATTTCTGTGTCATGCCCTCTGCCAATTTTTGCCTATGTGTGTATTTTCAGCTAGAACATTAAAACTGATTCATGTTCATAAGTTTAAGCCTGAATCGATTGATTGATATAACTTGGAAGCAGCAGAGCAACTGCAAACCCACTGTAACGTTAACATGATCTTATTAGTTGTTTTGTATCAGGGGTGGAAGTAACAAAAAAGGATAAAACATTAAGGTAATGAAGATGCATGGCAAATTAAAAATAGAGCAATACATTGTGAATTAGGTTGATGAATGTAAAGCTGACTTGATTAAAACAGTTGTGAGATGAAAACAGAGCCATGTTTCATCATCTTCTCTGTCTTACATTCATGAATTAAAACACTAAATTACCATTTATCAAGTGACCTCAGGGGTAGGAGTACCTCGACCTCTGCCAGGGCATGCCCCATCTCACAGCGCTAACGTTAACATGAGAGGACGCTCACATGAATGTTCACAGTTTTGTGATTCTGAGTTGCTCCAAAATGGAATGGGTTCTTCCTTGGCCCATGCTACACCCCTCCACCAAGTTTCATAAAAATTGGACCGTTATTTTTTAATTAATCCTACTGGCAGACAAATCGACAAACAAACCGCACCCAAAAACAAAATCTCTTGGCCTCCTTGGGTGAAAACTGCAACCGCCGAAGGGGAAAACTGAGAGTCAACTATGTATAAAGACTCTCTATGTGGGCATGGCTACAGTCTTGGAGGCAATATGTACATTATACGGCACTTCAAAAGAGTCTCCCACGCCACACAGAGAGGAAAGATTATTGATGGATCTGAGGACTTGATTTTTCTTTTACCTCAATGTACCTTGGCCATATATCCCATGTAATGGGACTGTTATACCCATGTAGATCTATATGTTTGTGTGTTTTTTTATTTTTCTAACTAGATGACAGGGGGTCAATGACCTGTACCTGTACTTTTTCTTTTGGCTTATCCTTATTTTGCATATGTAAAAAATCCGGACCTCTCCCTTTCTATGTTTGCATAAAAGGAAAAAAATGAAAGTCTTAAAAAATAGAGTCCACCACAAAATGTTCCTTTAAGTAACAGGCCACTCCCCTTTTTGCCAGCTGGCATGACCAGTTAATCAGCTGTCCTTTGGCTCATGAAGAACCTTTCCACAAGTCTTGTGCATGTCTGTGAAAGCCATGGAAACACTTCAAGCCAAATTTCATGCCATCTCGGGAGAAAACTGTGGTTGCAAGGAAATTTTTGTGGACTGACAGACCGACGAACCAACTGATTGATCTTTGTAACTGCTGGTCACAGCTAAAAATATTGATTAGGGCAGCTTTTACAATAAGACGTTCAAGGGAGTGTAGGTTTCACACTGTGGTCAGTATAAAGAGCAAAACACACATATTGCTTGATAACACGGGTGCACATGTTCCAGTGCTGAGACTGATGTTAGCTTGTTTGAATGGAAACTGGTGGGATCTAAAGGATGATCACTGTGCAGCAGAAGACACGCTGTGTGATTTGGTTACAGGATGACAAGAACAATTCAATGGACGCCCTGATTAATTGTTATGAATGCTCGTGCAGGCAGCGACAGTCCAAGTTAGTTAATCTTGAGGCAGAGAGGGATGGGAAGTTGGCAATAAAATTATGCACACCGGTGGTTTCAGTTTAGAGGGAATGTTTTCTTTACATTTCCATTTTTATTGCTGTCCATTCCAGGTCATTTCATGCGCAAAGCGACATCAAGCCTAAACTAATTTGTTGGCAGCTGTTTCACAATCCAAGTATTTCCATTAGCAACCAAACCCGTCTACATAATGAAATATTGTTCAAACGAAAATCTATTTCCGAACTGTTTTATTCAGTATTTCCACTAGCAGTGCTGAAATATAAACGTTATCACTCTGCATTTAAAGAAAATGTTGAAATATGAGAGATCTGGGCACTTTTTTAAATATCAGTGAACGAGAAAATGCTGATAGAAACACAGGAAGTTTAAACATCTTTACTGTCTGTGGTAATGAGAACAGAAGCAAGCTGGAAGCCCAAAAGTCATAACAAACATATTAGGATGCAGCGTTTATTCTGTCCTCTTTCCTGGAAAGACATATCCCTTGCAAAAAGCCAAAGGCCCAATTGTGCATTGATGAAAACCAATAAATATTCAAGTGGTGAAACGGCTTTTTCTTTAAATGAGAAATGGGTGGCATGGCCTGGGTGAGTCATTTCTTCTGAAAGACAGAGAGATAAGTCTCTCTGCTCGCAGTTCAAACACTGAAAGCTTGTGTCCTTCCCTCTGGCGGAGGTGAAGTGAGAAAACAGAACGGGAGGGAGAGGACGGGGACGGGACAGGACGGGACGGTTGACTCTGGGAGGGTGTGTCCTGGTGTCGGATTGCACAGTAAATGTCGCGCAGGTTATTCACATTTGATCAGTAAATCTATTACGAGCTCTGGTCACTGACACTGATGTGTCGTATTTCCAAGGGTGAGATAAGAAGGTTGTGCAGAGTGAATGAACGAGGAGGACGTGCAGTGCGTGTTTGTGAAAAGACATACATGTTTTCACCTTGTGCATGAAAACACGAGCTGTGAACACACCATGTATTTCTTTATCCACACATACGACAGCCTTGTCGACTGGTGGCTGATCTGACACACACACACACTGGCACCTTAAGCTCGGCTGACCCTGTACTTTTGTATTAATCTTATACTATATGTTTCAACTCACACTTCACATTTTAATCAGCCTTTCAGGTTCTGTCGACCCTGCAAACTGAATGTCAAATGACGGCCAATGGCAGAAATTTAGCCTGATTTGAAATAAGTCAGGCTTAAGTAAACCTGACGTGCCAGCAAAGTAGTCATCAGAAACTGATTGGAAAATGGCAGAAACTTTAACCATATAGTCAGCAGGTTATTGGATGAAAAACAAGATCTCCAATCTTAATGACATACTAGATTGTTTGTCTATACCACCCATAATGAGCGTTTGTCAAAATGACCCATATGATTTTATCACAGTAAATAGTGGAGCATTCTAAAAATAGCACAAACCTCATTATACATACATGTACAGTTTGCGGTTGTAAAAAAAGGCTGCAGTTTTGGAGAATTTAGGCTACAAAACC
>CAFUXE010000617.1:61725-110700 GCA_903364295.1 Serranus cabrilla
GTCTGGGTTTATGCTTAAACAAACAAAAAAACACACTCAATTTACTCACACGCACACATATATGTGAGTACACACGATTCAAGTGCACACACTCTGTCTTGCACACACACTCCAAATAACAGTCGCTCGTCCAGCTTTGACGGGAGCGTACATCTGCACACACACACATACACACACAAAATCTTACATGAACACACAAAAGATACCAGAGGAGACCCTCGCCCCTCATCCCGTCCTCTGTCACAAATGCCTCTTGTCGTCAGGCTCTATGTGACTCCCCTGAGTCGGTTGCCAGGCAACCATGGCTGCATTAACATGCGCGGGAGAAAGGGAGCAGGGGATACCTCTTGCCTGTGGAGCAAAAGCAACCACGACAGCGTCAGTGTGAGGCGACGGGTTCCTTCACAGCACCCCCCTCTCTCTCTCCCTCTCTCTCCTTCTCTCCGTCTCTCTCTGTTATAGGCGTCCAGCGTTCACGCTTTGCTCAGTGAGTTAGGGATACACGCTCAGCCACTGGAGCGCAAGGAAAGGTATGGTAGGTTTCACATCATGTAGAGCAAGCAGGGGCTTCCACCACTTCAGCAGGGATGCCTTTTTTTCCCTTTTTTTATTCCAGCATAAAACATTTAAAAGCCAAGACATCAGCTGAACATGTTTTACATAGCTGAGCAATATAAAAGTTTGATAGAGGAGATGAGCCTTTAATAAGGCTTGATAGGGGTGTCTTGGCAGGAGAGACAAGACTCAAATCTTTTTTTTTTTTGAAAGCTTTGCGGAATAAAGACAAAAGGAGGATGAAAGTATTCACATGAAACAGCTTTGTTACCCTCCCACCCCCATCTGCCCATCAACTGACTCCATTCTTCAACTTGACATCATCCTTCCTCACAGACAAGAAGAAGAAGAAGAGGAGGAGAAGAGAAGCAGAGGTGGGGAGGAAAACAAAACAGACGGAGCCGAGAGGAGGTGGGCAGCACAGTTTCAGCTCTCACAAGGCTGAGGAGGAGAAAGTGACGGCAGCTAGAACTTGGCCACTAGTGAGATGAAATTCGGGGAGGAGACGCTGGAGCGCTGCAGGGTACGACATCCAACGAGAGCCCTAAAATTGGACGAGCCTGCCCTCTCTGGATCCTGTGCCCCTCCACAGACGAAGGATGAGAGGGGTCGACTTTCACCTTAGTTGCCAGGGATGTCTGTGCACTACGGAAAGGCGTCCCCCTCCAGCATGTCCAATGCTATGTTATTCCTGATGCTTTGCAAGGTAGGTCTTTAAACTGTCATCCCAGAGCTTTTGTATGAAACTCATTGTCATGTGCAGACATCTGTAAACAGTCAACAAAGCCTCAATGAATCTTTCAGCATTTTTAAATGTCATGACAGTGTGTCGCTATGAATTTATTATGCATCATGATATATTCTTTATAAATGTGGGATATTTCCAGGCTCAGTTGTCTTTGTATGAATCATTGATTAAGGTGGCAGAGACACCCTGATCGTTGCTTCATGATCAGACCATGCTCCTTTTCTCCTCTCTGCTTTACTATGTGTTTGTCCACATGGCCCAGTGGGAGTTGCTCCTCATGCATGTAACTAACAAGTTTAAACGCTTCTTACGTAACAGCAGGATAGTGTTAAATTAAAGTGTCTCGCATGTGACGCAACCAGTTGTTTTCCCAAGTGAAATGTTGTTCTTCTGCAAACAGCGACTAGACTTTCCCCATATTGAAATGATACACAGGTTTTCTTTTTGTCAAATTGAAATTCCACGTCCGTCTGAACTTTTTTGTGTTGTCTTTAGCGGGATCTTTCTGATCAATCAAAAAAAGATGTTCTCTGCGAATGCAATTCTTGTCCCATCCAAAATAGATCTGTCACTTTCCTCTCACTCACAGAACAATGAGTACAGGTTACGGAAAATGGGTCACACTCACTATTGGCAGCTTCTGATCCCATTTCACTACAAACTGTGACATTTTCTTCTCTTCCTCTTCTTTTTTGATTCTCTCTATTTATGCTTTTTTACGAGATGAGAGATACGTGTGTCTGTGTCAGCATGTGATATGATGGGCGTCAACCTGTGTATGTGTGTGTGTGTGTGTAACACACACACTTGGGAGGGAGCTGTTTGCTTTAATTCCATTTTATAACAATGCCAAAAGCGACTCCTGCCTGTCAGACTTTGTTAGCATCTGGAGTCATTTGACATGCTCAGGATTATTCAAGTGGCAAAAGGTTTTACTCTTCACTGATCTGATCTGAGGATGTTAGCTTCTGTTAAGTGTAACAGGAGTGTCCGGATTTGTTGTCCCAGGTATGGCATCGCCCCCTTCTCTCTCCCTCTCCCTCTCTCTGTCTGTCTGGCTGCTCTTTTTTCATACTAATGTGCTTCTGGCTGTTGCTGTACAAGTGAAAAGCCAGGTGTGAGGGAGAAACTCTCAAGGAGATTTGTTTTTTCATTTTGAATGAGGAATTGTTGATCCAGAGATGCTACATGTATCATATCTGAACCATGAGCAGCCCTGACTGAGGGAAAAGTTAAGCGCTGGAGTCGTTGAAAATGAGCTCCTGAGTGACAGCAGGAATCAATACTGAGATAACTAAATCCTGGCTTAGAATAGCACACAGTCAAATGACTAATCAATAAGAGGTGGAGACGCTGTACTGTATCTGGACTGGATGAGTAATCCTTTCATTTGATATGCCACGCTGTAAGATATGTCAGCTTGTCCTGAGTGCTAAACAGACACTGGGAGTCATTATGGGTGGTTAATGATTGTGGCACGTTGGAGGTTGCCAGCACTGGCTGCCACTTGAAACCGAACGCTCTCTGTTGAACACTGGAGACGTTGGATGAGGAGGCGCTGGAAGGAGTCCAGGAGGTTTGCTGTGTGACGCACAGCTGTACTCTGTGGTAAAGCTGTTTTCTCAGCACCCAGGTTTTGGCAGAGCCTGGACCCTCGTTCACAAACACTTACACCAACATCCCTTCTCCTCCTCAATGGTGGGAAAAGTGTGCAGAGCCCTGACTTCAATAAAAGTACCAGTATATTCATGTAAACATAGTCTATTACAGGGAAAAGTGCTGCATTTATAATTTGAGTAAAAGTACAGAGGTATTATTATCAGGTAAATGTACTTAAAAATAGAGCTGACCGATGTGGGACTCTTGATACTGATATCGATTTAAGAGGGGGGAAATGCACGATTACAAATATGACGTGGAAAAGAGTGAATTTTTATGATCAATATATGATCACACAAAGGTACTCAAAAGCAACATTGCATCGTTCTTGGAATAAAAACTGAGCAAATAAGGAGTAAATAAGAATAAAATAAATGGCTAACACCTTTTCAAAATTACCCACAGGCATTGTTTTAAACACGTTTAGAAAAAGATTTATATTGGTGTATACTGGACAACATATACACCAATACCGATAGCCACTCATGTCTGTGATGGGCCAATATATCGTCCAGGCTCAATTTTTTTAGTGGTTGACAACCTACACAGTTAAGGATTGTGAGATGATTCATGTTGTCATTGTCATTGTCTCGTTTATTTGAAAAGTTGAGAGTGGAAAAGTCTGTTTGGTGGAACTAATGACACACACATATCTGAGGGATGACAAGAGTCCACAACTAGACACTTTTTTGCAAGAGCTCCCAAGTCAAAGGGGCTAAGAACCACTGTCTTCATCATGAACAATATATTTTATACGCAAAATCGTAAGTAACTTGTAACAAGCAGGCAATTGTATTGAAGTAGAAGTATAAAGAAGCATAAAATGGAAATACTGAAGTGAAGTACAATTTCCTCTAATTTGTACTCAAGTTCAGTACTTGAGTACCTGCACATCATTCCATCCTCCTCCATCTCCCTCAACATCCTCGGGCACATTTTCCCCCCTTGTTTGTATTTATTTATTTATTTGTTTGTATCAGCAGCGAGCAGGCGTCTTCATGCATGAGGGCACATCCAGCGCGCCACACAAAGATCTCCATTCATGTTGAGGGAAGCCCTGTTTATAGTGCTCCCCAGGAGAGACAATCAAAGCCCATTGTTACAGATCAGAGGAGGGCGCACTTTAACACAGAAACACAACCTGATGGCATTTTTATGTGCGTCAAGAGCACAATGCATGCCCATGATTGGACACCGCTATCATTTAGAGTCACCGTGTGGGATGTTCGCCTTTCAGTAAGGGCAATCAGTTTCATGCTCCTAAGCTTATATAAACAAGCCTGAACAAAAGGCACCAGCATTAAAGGCCTTTTATATAAATGTATAGGTAATACATAAACACAAAAGCCATTTTTGATGGTGGTCCTTCTATAATTGACTTGAATTTTCTATCATTCCTTTATTTGACTTGTAAAATGTTACATTTCAAATGCAGCACTGGCCTTGTGTTGAACTTATTAGAATGACTGTCTTTATCTTATTGTAATCCGCTCAGTCAGTTTCATTTCCCTTGTCTGCCAAGACCTTTTTCCCTCTGCCAAACTGTCCAAGAACACAATCAGCAAGACAAAGAAAAGGAGGAATAAAGCTGCACTGCTGACATTAAAATCTCTACTTTGGCAGAGCTCCTTCAAAAGGTTACATACATTTCAATTATTGCAAAGGACAGCCTGCAAATGAGCTTTAATAATGTGGGCTCTGCAAAGGTTAATTACTGCAAACAAAGTTAGATTCATCGCCAGGAAAAACAAATGTTTATGAAGGCGTGCTTTTTTTTTGTGATCATGTGAGTGAACAACATCACATCCAGACGTGTGCAATGAAAACAACCAAAATATAGATTTAGGTGTTGAATTTCTTAACTTTGTCTATTTACATATGCAAACATACATATACTGCACATACGTACATATCTTTAAAAAGCCCAGACTTTGTCCAGACATTTTTGATTGGGATGGCCCAGGCTTGGCTACCCCCGACTTATGCAGGGTGCCATGAAGTATGTTCGTGCACACACGTCGGAATAAAGGGAATTTACCATCTCTGTCTCCAATACTCATATTAACCCTTAGAGAACCTCATAGACCCACTTTTGTGGGGGAAGGAAACAGCAGGGCACACACACAAAAGTGGTGTAAGTCATTTGAAAGCTGGGAACCTGAAGAATTATTTGAGATGCAGCTTGTCAAGTAGTTTGAGTCATACATCTGTAATAAACATCAAGCTTTGGTCAGGTGCACATTCAAAAGTTAAAGAGTGTTTACACTCTATGACTATATGATCGCTGTTTCTGTGCATAATTATATGTCATCAATTGCTGCAACAATTTTTGGGATGATCCCAGTTGTTACAGAGATGGGTTAGTAAACTTAACCAGTTTTGACCACTCGAGAATTGAATTGTTTTTTTTAAAAAATGGTCAAAATCAGCACATTTATACACACAAGTCCTTGAGGAACACAAAAGAAAAATCCATTCACTGCATTTTTTGTCTAGCATTCACATTAATTCAGCAGAACCTATTTTCATTCAGATATCTTGAGGTCAAACTCGTTTATCCCCCTTTCCAACAAGATATCATGATTTTTTTAATACTTATTTATTTTTATTGCAAGTTTGTTGCTCTCTTAAAAGGTACATCGGTCTGAAAGGCACAATATGTACCCAGGTAGCACATCTTTTTGTAAACTCTGGAAGTCCAAAATATGTTGTTAATCTTGCATCAAAGCTTTTCACCAAGAGGAACAGTTCCCTGTTAAAAGGTTTATTTTTAGTCTGCATTAGCTTACATGCCTTTCTGTTGCTAGTTGGCATATAAAATCCATTGACCCGCAAAAGGAGCGCTTTCCTCCTGAGAGGTGTTTGGATGCCAACTTGCACAAGCTGCTGCGCCTGCGGGTTGAAAACATACAGCTAGTTTCTAATACTCCACCCCGGGCTACACCAATCAATACACACACAGCCACACACTCCTGAAAACGCACACATGCATACCCACACGCTCAGAACTTGTATCGGATCACAGTTGAAGAAGTACCACAGCTGAACAGAGTCTGTTGCAGGAGTTTCTCCTGTCTTTTTCCACTGACCGACCTCAGAGAGCTGCCAAGGCTGTTCCTCTGATGTCCAGTATGTCAATCAAGAGGAATGTCTGTTTTTAAAAGTACACTTTTATCAAAGCTGCATTCATTCTGTTATAACCAGAACTTCACTTCAAATTTCACCTCAAAAAGATTGAAAAAAACTTTATGTAGTACTACTTTTATATGGAATAAAAGTCCAGTGCATACTGATTACATCATGCCTAATAACATATTCATCTTAACTGAAAAATAGATCGAGTATGGCAAATTTGGCCTGGAGGTAAATATGTGCTATTTGTTGAGTTCAACAGTATCTTGCAAGATTTTTTGTTAAATAATTGAGCTCCATTGAGTGCTTTTCATAACTTAGTCTTCCATTCCATACTTTGATATATTATATACTTTAGATATTGGGGGGAATCAGGGACACGTCACCCTGTATAATTAGAACATGTGCATTTGTCTTCCCCAATAAAAACATGAAAGCAGAGGCAAACTGTTAGAATGTGACTCATAGATGTGATGAAGCCTCCGGTAAAGTAGGTAGTGGCAGTGTGGATCCTCAAAAGTACTGGTTGCAATGTGCCATAAAACACAAAGAAAGTATTTATGGTTGACATGGGATGTACCATGAAATTTCTTCCATAACGTGATGCAGAAAAAGGGACAAATTGCTGAAAAAAAAGTAGAAAGTGAAGGGTTCTTCACTCAAAATTTGAAGACCTTTGATGTTAAAAAGATTTCCCTTGTTAGTATTTGCACAAAGCCTTCAGAATCCAGACATACACTTGTGGTAAAAATAGATCCAGAGTGCATCAAGACCAGATTAAAGCTGATGTAATGCACACGTTTATTATGAGGCCTTTATTGAGGAGCTATGAATGCATTTCAGGCCGATTATACATAAAGCGATGCATCTATTTAACCCTGTGAATGCAAATTGATTTAAATCATCCGGTAGCTTGATTCTTCATGCCACATTAATGAAACAGTTTCAGCTGTTCAACGTCAGATTTTAAATCTCGTGTGTTCACTGACTTCATTTTTTCCCGCATTTAAACTCAGGGGATGACTATATTTTATTGAAGGAATGGAAAAGAGTCATTTACTTTTGATGGAGAATCCTCCCCATGTCCTTAAATAAAAGATAGTTTTATTTTATAGGCAATGTGGTGCAGAGAGCAGCAGAACAGTGGGCCGCACATATTTACAGTCTGAGGGTGGTTACGGGACACTCTGCCCAAAGGTCAACTCACACTCTCCGACAAACATGTGGCTGTTAATGATGTGATATGTATGATTTACAGCTAGCAGAATTGTACACACAAATCAAGATATTTAATAAACTATGACATGGAATTACAACATAGGAACTCACTTTTTGAGCCTTTTTTGTAGGTAAAAAGGTTCCTCTAAACTTGGCAAAAAGCATTAAGCATCACACAGTCCTGCTGTTGTTTTTGCATCCCAAGCACTGACTCTTAAATCTGTTAATGTGTTTTCCAGACCAGAACATTTTCCTACATATTTCCCTGCATTTATAGATAAAACAGTCCGTATGTGGCTATCTGAGATAATGGAAACGGCTTACAATCCGTTTAATATAATCCATTTAACGTTCACAGTATTTCTTAAAACACATATTAGCATGGTGATCAAAGAAGAAAAAAACACCACTTTGTTAATTACTTTTTAATTATTTTATCACCTCACCAACCATCTCACCAACACATTACTTTTCTTTTTGTTTTATTGCCATTATCGCTGTCCACCATACACTGTGCAGAGACCATCTTCAAAGAGGACAAATTAACCAGTTGCAGTAACTAATGTGCGGATTGTGTTTCTCTTTTCTCTCTTATCTGCTCGCTCCAGATTGGTCTGAGACGAAAACTGCAGACTTTTCCAGGGAAAATGGTAAACACTCTCTACAGTGATGAGGAAAAGGGAATCCAAGACAAGGAAAGTAAGGAGGAGAGCATCTTGGCCATGTTGGGCATCATTGGGACCATTCTCAACTTGGTAGTCATCATCTTCGTCTACATCTACACCACCTTGTAGGTCTCAAACTCTACTGTGCTTCATCAGCGGATCTGTGCTGTCGCAGCTACGGTATGTTGACTGACTCAGAGATGGGTGGAGTGAGGAAGAGGCCAAGCGTCCCCAGTGGTGAACTGGATCTAAGACTATGTGATCGCCATATGGCATCCATCCTCCAACACTTCAAACAGTTAAGACTATGGGAAACTGGCTCGTTCCTTTCCCCTTTACAGGTAGAAATACCCAGAATACCCGGCAACGTTTGACTTGTACATAAACACATGAGGCTGATAGACGCTCAAAACATGCAGCTTTTCCCGACACGCGGACATGAATGACTGCAGAAAAAGCGTGGACACTTTTGGAAAAATATTTTTCAGATGTTCTTATTAACTGGAGAAGTTAATTGATTTGCTTCAATGGGATGATAGATGAAGATGTACAGAAAAGGTAAACACAGGTATCTGCATTGTTATTTATTATGTTTTTTTCTCAAAGATGCTCTCAGTAAAACAAGAAATACATCCATTTATATAAGATTTAAACAGATATATTAAGGAAAACTGACGCAGTTTGATTTAATATTTGTTTTTATACTGTATTTCTCACTGTTTTCTGTAAAAACTGACTTGTATGGCGTCTTATTTCATTATCTACTATATCAGCTGAAAATGGGTTACATTGCAAGTTCTAAGTTGTTCAACATGCATTTACTTAAACAAATGGTGTCTTTAAATGGCATTAAGTCAATTTAAAGTGCCGGAATGGATGTACTTGACATTGCGCTTGACATAAAATGTTGGGAGATCAGATAGATTAGAACAAAGTGGCTTGATTATCATTTATTATTCAAGTTTTTAATGCATCACTTCAGGGTCATCAACGCTGAGATAAGATGCTTCCATTTGTGAGGAAATGATTTTAACATTTGTCAAAGGCTCAGCTCTGGAAGCTGAGGAGCAGCTGCTCAAGAGCAAAACGTTGTTTTACTCGCTGGCTTCAGTCAGATGCAGCTTCTTACCATAAGTTTCATCCTGCAGGAATATACCAACATGCACACTGACAAGCAGACACATGGGACATGATAACCCTGTAACCTGTTCACCAATTAGTGTACATAGAATTTAGGATAGTCTGCATTTTTCAGCCATCGCTCTCAGTTTGTGCATCATCGATTCAGAACTTAGACTTGTGCATAATGACTGTATGCCTTAAAACATGAGGAAATGGTTATTTCCATGATGTATAAAATTATCAGGTTATTAATACTTTGGGAAAGGTTTCACTTGTTGTATATAAATGTATAATCCAATGTCATATTGTTTTTAAATGGATGAAAGATCGTTTATTGGGTTATTTTATAAAAGTGCCCTACTTTTGTCTTAAACAACATGCAAAAGTTTTTCTTAAAATTCCACATTTCACAATTTAGGAACTTAAGTAATTTCCAGACCTGGGCCAACTTTCCTTCATTTATATCCTTTTGTTTGGTGTAAGACAGCTGTGGGGTTTAACCACAATACTGTGAACGTTGTGTAATGTACAGGATGACAGGAATTTGTAGAGTAACTTTTGGTATTTTCCTCTTTGATTGATTGAACTGACACTGTGTCATTTGCCCTCAATATCTTACACTTCATCTGAGATGGTTCAAACATGAGCTAAATTTGGCTTGACCCAGGACTGGAAATAAGAACTAAGACAACATTTTTGTACACGAGGGTAAAACATGAGCAGGAAGTGTGTCAGATATTATATCTGCATGTAAAGGTTGATTAGAATACGGGCCAGCATGCTTCAGATTGCTTCAGCCTGGTCTCCTCAAAATGACATTCCCATACAATGACATGACATTCTGAGGGAAACATATTTTCAGCCAGATCACCTTCATTGATGACGTACAAAAACATTTCTAATCAAAGGTCACTGGGTCAGAGTGGATGAACGGGTACAGGGGACTGTCACCCAGCAGACACCTGTTTCTGTCCATGTGAAACTGAAGTCTGCTGATTTGTTCAACTATTTGTGTAACAAAACCCTAACCCTAACCCGCCCCTCTCCCCCATTCAAATGAATGGAGTTTTTGAAAAAGACCATAACTTTGGATGGGAAGGTGCTACAGCCTCGAGCCTGGTGCCAATGGAAAGCCAGGGGCCACAAATGGGGGGGTATATACTGCTTTCAAGTCGCTGGGACACTCCTATCAAAAGATAGTCCCCGATGCCCCAAGTCAAAATTCTCGAAGTTCTACTTTTGCTACTTCTGGTGGTGGGAGACACTCAAGACTGGTACCACTGGAAAGCTAGGGGCCACAAATGGGGGGGTAGACACTGGTTTCATCCCTCTGTCACATTCCTATCAAAAGGTATTCTGCAATAACCAGGTGGGAACCCTAACCCTAACCCTAACCCTACTTTAACCCAAACCATGATCTTTTTCTAAACCTAATCAAACTGTGACTGTTTCACAACATTAACCACACGTTTAAATCCATGACCGTACTCATGACATACATGTTTCTCTCGAAATGTCATTAAAAATGCAGTTTCGTTATATGGGATTGCATTTTCTTTTTTAGGAAAATAGGTTTCTCATTTATTGATTCATGTAAATAGTATGCATTAAAGGAATAGTTCTACATTTTGGGACCTGTCAATTTTAAGCTTACTTTTTTAAAATTTTTGATTTAATTATGAATTACCAAATTGTAGGTACATTTTATCGTTTGAATTTGTTATATTCCTTTTCCACTCTTTATGCAAAGTTAATCATCTGGCTGTGGCTTCGTCTTTAATAGGCAGATATAAGACTGCAATCAATCACCTAAGCAAGAAATAATAATAAGCCCATATACAGTGTTGTGCAAGAACCCACTAAAAAGAGCACATTCATTGAACATGTTTTGAGGGACAGTGGACTGAATCAGTTTGCAACTAATGAATGAGAACATGAGTTTTTGTTAACAGCTAAAGATGCTCACACACTGTGCTTTATGGTCTCCAAATATGTATGGCACGAGTGATGCCAGTATTGTGTCAAAGTCTGTTACCCTGTCGAATATTTTTCCTGATTTGTCTGATTTGTCCTGCAGCAGGGTTAGGGATGAGTGAGGGTTGGTTTAGATTTGGGTCAGGGGAACACATTTTGATGGGGAACAGTCTTCAGTACATGACTGGCAAATTATAATTGTATGACAAAGTCACTTTCATGTTTACGCAAATCTTGCTTGCAGGGTCAGAAAAAATGAGTAAAAATGCCAAATTAATGTATGTTTTTGGACTGTGAACTTACAAACAAAAGTTCCAATATCAAATAAATTGGCTTCAGACAGGTTTTTATTGAATATATGTCAATAAGCAAATTCCAACATTAAAATTGTGAGAACTATGAGCTAGCCCTTTTAAAGTGTCAACTTGCACAACACTGCAAGAATAAACATCAAAATGTCAAACTATTCCTTTAAAAAAAGCAAAGCCATGAGAGCTGAGAAAAGGCCTATACATAATGATGTGCAGTGTGTAGGGAATGTAAGGCTACAGCAGAGACAACAGGCTACATTATTTGTAGAATATTACTTTTTCCTTTGACTGTCGACCACCTCATGATTTCAGAAAGTGCCTGAGATCAAAGTGTCTCAAACTAACCCAGTCGAGAGGTGACGGAGAGGAAAACACAAAGCAGTGAGAGTTTCTTTATAAGGCCATCCGTCACACAGCCAGGAGAGAGGAAGAAGAAGAATAGGACTGAATTTCTACAACATGGCTTAGTTAATAAAGTCAGCTGTCTTTGGTGAGGCGCTCCTGTAAAAGAATAAGAAAAATGAAAGCTTAGTAAGCACATGGACAAATCTTACGAATGTATTCATATTTGATGTAAAAGTTGATGATTCCTGTTATCCTTATTGTTTACTTATCTTTCCTAAAACTATGTAATCTGAACTTCTTATGTTTTATTTATGTGTATGCTAAATCTATTTAAACTCATTGAATAGTCTCTTGTGGGTGACAAATGGAACGTTTTTCAGCCTGTGGTTTGGTTAAAAAACATTAAATGAATACATCTTCAAACTCATTTCACCGGGATGTGCTGTGTTCTGTTGTGTTGCGTAAGAATGGAGATCAATGGTAATGCATTCATTTTTATGCAAGACAAATCTAGTGTTGGTGCACATCTGCTGCATTCATTAAATGCAATATGCATCAATTTTGAAATACTCTTTCAGCATCATGAATTCTGAGATAAAAAGCACAAGTGGAAACTGTTAGCACTGAGAAAAAAATCTTTGAAAATCTATATTCTCCCGCATCTGACAGCTGTGTGAGATTACAACCGAGCCTTGAAGAAGAAGATGGAGGAAGAAACCGAACCTTTAAAGAGTCTACAGCGTTACATCCTGCAAGACATATTTCTCTGTCTTGCTGCAAATCGATCTGAAAGATGGAGAAAAACGGACGGAGCACAAAGCTAGCAGGACAAAGACAGAGAAACCAAATCGCCCTAAACAAATGTATTTTTATTCCATCCCCTTTTGCTTTTAGGTCATATATGTGTCAGGATAATTTCCCACTCTATTAAGAGTGCCCTGTGACTGGTAACACACTGGAATAATCCTGTTGGAGGAGAAAAATGAGACTAAAAACAGCTTGACTCCACTTTTTCTTTAAATATAATGGATTAGGCAATGAACCAAGAATAAAAAAACTGCGTTGTCTGAAGAACCCCAGCTGCTTATATTCACACATGCCCAGAAGCCCGCTTGAAGCTATTGTTTCACCTGGATCCAGGAGCCAGCCAGCACAGTCTTTCAAAAATCATTCCCCTCTTTTGAAGCTGAAAGATGCTTGGTGAACAATGTGCAGGAGATTGTGGTGCATCGCAGATGGATGATTCAAGCGAGCAGATTGTCCGCGCAGACGTTCCATCTCTATCTAGCTGAGCTGACATCGTTTTGATGGTTTCACAGAAAAGCTGTGCGGGCGATTAATCCATCTACAGCACAAGCCACACCAAATCAACAAGACATACTCACGGCTGGCAACGGCAGGCTTGTTCTGTTGTGATTCAAAAGCAATTCAACCTGTGGCAGCAGCAACACATTAAAATTTAATGCCACATTACAAAGCATAGTTTCCAGTAGGACTTAAATTCACTGGCTTTTGTTTCCCAATAATCATATCAACAGAATACAGATGATTTCATCACAAAACACCACCCTTCAGGCATGATCACACCCAGTGTGAAAATAATTCAGCTCGACTGGGGAAAGGGGTCAAATGTGTAATCTGGTTCTGGCAATAACAGGTTTTCACCATAATTAAATCAATGTGTTCAGAGCAAGAATGTAGAGAAGAATTTGTATTCTTCTCACTAACCTTCGGATAATTTACCACTTACGAACATGGATCGATGCATTGCACTTTTATCTATGTGATTTTGCTCCTTACTTCTTTTTCCCACAATATTCGTTCCAGCAGATACGTTGGTACGAAATGCATTTGACATCCATAACAATCTGTATGAGATGCACTGAACTTTCAACTGTTATCATTATAAAAGCATCGGCTAGTAGTCAGGTGACAAAGTTTAATGAGCACCACACTCTAGAGTGGGATGAGATTGTGATGGGTGGATAGGTCAAACAGACACTGGACTTTGACCCAACAGGTTTTTCCATCCCTTTTACGTGCCTTTTGTGTCCTGGTCTGAAGGGAAAGTAAAAATTTGTTTATATGTAAAACGTTCTTGTTTTAACCCCATTATAAACCTTCAATCTTTTCCTAAATCTAACCAAGTCCTTCTGTTTCCTAAACACTACCCATATATACGTTTTAGACCTTTTTTTTTGTAATTATTGTTGATGGCAATGCAGAGTTTAAATGGCAGAAGTCACAGATGTTGGACTTTTACACATGAAAACAGGGTTTGTGTCCCATGTGAAAACAAATGTATGGGATGTAATTTAAACATCACTGATCTTCCATGCCTTCAGTTTTGTGCATCAAGTTTTACGTAACAACTTAACTTCTCCCATTTTCATACATTTTTTTTAACTTTTCTTCCTTACCAGGAAGTTTTTTTGTCCGAAACCTAGATCAGCAGTTTTGTAGCCTAAATTCAACGAAATTGCAGCCTTTTTTCGTTTCTACGCTACGCTCAGTACCCCGAATCACAAAACAATCATACAAGTTGTATTGACAAACAATCACATGGATTGTTATGCGTGGTATTGACAAATGACTTGGAGATCTTGTTGAGTTATCACCACATGCTTAAAGCTTAACCAGTGCATTGATATGTTACAAGTAGGGGATGAAAATGGGTTGCAATGGTTAAAAAAGTCAAGTTCCAATGCATCTCTGGTTTGCTGAAACATATGCCAGATTTTTTTCTCGGCAACTAGGTTGGGAGGGACTTTAGTTATCAAAATACACATTATATAAATCATCAAAACACACATTAGTAAGGGAAGGGAATCTGCAAATCAAATCTCACCTAACAGTAGAAAAAAACGTGTAACTTGGACTCCTCCGCCCGTATTGTCAGTTGGTTTGAATGATTTGTATTCCTAGAGATAACTTGTCATGGCCAGTGAGTTTTTTCCAGCAGTAAGGAAAACATCAGTACTCAAGTTTATGGTCAGTTGCACAGACTCTTTTTCCTCAATAGACCAGGATGTTTTTCTCGACTGGAAAAACTCACCGCCTCGCTCTTAATATCACTGTCAATGTTGTTTTCTTTACCTAGACACATATAGGCCCAACAGCTGGATGCACACAATTGCACATTCTCTGGGGCTGTCAAAGGCATTCTGGGAAATGTAGGAAACCACTAACTGAAGTTGAAGCAGGTTAAGAGAGAAAGGAAACAGCATGAATGTAAAATACCCTCCTAGAATATACTGAACTTCAAAAAGTGTGCATGAGAGGGGCATCTCAGAGTGAAATCTCTGGTAGAGATCATGACAGAAAGTGTCTTCGTTTATCTTGACAACTCCTCCGACAAACTCAAATACAAACTGAGAAAAAGACTGGATCAGGGTCATGCTGAATTTCAAATAACCTTACACACTCTCAGTCAAAGGTGAAGTTCTAAAGCCTGAAGAAAATCTGGGAACAAAGCAGCACTTTTTCTACCTAACCAGGTCACAGTTCACTCCAGAGTATCGATGTCGTGACTTCCCTGAATCCAAAGTCCTCCCTCAATTAGAGATCTGAGAGGATTTCCCCAGCAGATGTGTCCTATATAGATTTCCTGTCACAAAGGGTGCACATATCCAGCTGCCTTTCTTCACATTTATTCATGCAGAGAAATAAATCCTGTGATCAAAATCGGGGAACGGGCTTGAAAGCCATGACAAATCCTGATATAAATGTAAAACTTGAGAGAGGAAAGTGTCAAAGTGTCAGGTTCAGCTTGACTGTTAGAGATTACAAATGACATTTTTTTTTTTACTTGGGAAATGTTTTCAGTCGTGTTATGTTGGAGATCAACCTGTTGGCCAAGATAGCTGCTTAAGATCACAAATGTTTGGGCTCCTCACTGGAGATGTTATTGTACTGGTGAAGTGAAGAGGATTAGCGAGGTACAGGAGGTGCAGAGAAGATACTTTTCAAAGGATTTGAGCACAGTGCTAGTGGAGTGGAACTGAAATAAAATCCATTACCGCTTGGAAATCAGAATTTGGTTTTGACTTATTGGGTCTAAATTGTAGTAGTGACTAAGAAGAAATTTCTATAGCATTCCCTACTGTCGTGTAGGGGGTCACAGACTATGCTTTGAACTATAACTTGATGTGTGCAATACCTGTGTGCACAGGCACTAATTAGAATTCATGATACCATGTATGTATGTATGCCGAACCTGTATTCTAAAAACAACATGATGTATCCTCCCAAATTTGAAACGTCACAGACGGCTTAAATAGTAACCAACAATCAACACTAAGTAGCGCACAAGAGAAGTTGACAGCGCATCTCTCAACAATCGCTGTAGCAAACACCAACCCAGAGACCTGAATATCAGGACACAGATTCTACAATTATGTCCAAAACACAGTTATGTCCTTTTGAAAAATTGAAGTATCATTATAACTTATGTTTCCGTAAGAAAAAAAAAGCGAGGAGAATATACATTTCGGTACAACGTTGATGTGAGTAATTTACCTGTCTACCACCTTTTGCGCAATTTGAAAAACTAGGAGCTAAAACCTGACCAGCGGAAAGTAATGAGAAAAAAGTCATTAGTTTCCCTTTCACTATGCCAGAGACAAACTGTTCTCGTATCATTATGCTTGTATTAAGATCATAAAACACATGCAAACAACACACCCACACATTCATCTCTTCACTTCCTAAAACACACACACACACACACACACACACACACACTGCTTTATTAGCAGCAGACAAGACGAGGAAGAGAAAGTCATTAGAAGGAGAAGATGCTTCAAAGCAGTTTGTCTTGCATTTAGGACGCAAGCCAAGGATGCTCACTTGACAGAGCAAACATGCTTTGTAGTCATCTTTACCTTAGAAAGTGGGTCATTGTTATCAACACAGTGGAGGGAATATAAAACTTTATGAGCCTCTGTTTTGTAAGACACCAAACTGTATTTTTCAGTCATTTATAAGTATTTATGAAATGCGGATATGCTGATTTTGAAAAAAATAAATCCTCATTTCAGCCACAAATCATGAGAATTCATGTAGTTGAACCATTGTGGCAATCACGTTAAACATATGTGTTCAAAGTAAACTGACCTTGCCTTTAATACATTCTGCTCCATTAAGGCGAAACATACATAACAGTTTACATTCATTTCACTTCAGCTCTTTGACCACAATTGACGTCCTGACTATGATTAATTATGTTAATATTTTTTGTAGGGTCTGGTGTTACAGAGTGGCATGATTAAGTAGCTCTCTTGTCAACTGTCAGCTAACTTTTTTTTTGTTTTTTAATCCAGTCTGATCTCCCTAAGTATTGTGTTAGCCAACTGGAAAGTCTTACAGTATTTTAGAAGATTTCCACTTGTGGTTTGGGGATCAGGCTGCATCTCAGCTTACTGTGCCGCAAGTTTTAGGGTTTAGACTTAAAAGATTTACAATATTCCATTGTTTAGAAGCTAATAATCAATCACAACGAATACAATATATAAAATCTGACCTCCAATCATGTTATTTCCCATTAAAGAATATATATGGCAACAGGGTTTAAACTTCTGGAGTGAAAATAAGAGGAAATGGATGCCTGCATGGAAAAGGACAGATCACAGCAAGCAGTTTTTTTAATAGGCAGAGGGAGGAGAAGGGAAACTGGAGGGTGGGACAGCTGTGGTGTCTCAAACTGAGAGTGGACGACTCAGCTCCCAGGATCTGTCACTGGTGTCTAAACAAAGACTGCTGAGCTGATCGATAGAGTGCAGACCTTGGGGCTTCTGCAAAAGTGACTATTATGGGAAACTGTGTGTTTATGAGCACAGTGTGCATGAAAACTACTGATTCCAATAAAACCTCATTCGCTTTTTTGCATTAGAACTCCGACATTAAACTGCAAAGACTGCTGGTTAGAAAGAACCAGATAGATTTGATCTGGTGTGAAATCAGTGCTCGCTAACTACTTAGACTGTAGTGGATAAGCTCAGCCGAATGGGTTTTGCTCTTACTGTACTTCTTACTTTGAGTCTGATTTGTACCCAGAGGAGAGGAATGGATGACTCCCTGGCCAAATGATTAAGGCCGGGTAGAGGCGAGGTTTAAGCAGAAAAAAAGCCACCGGCCAGACACAGTCGTATTCAAGGGCTGAAACACCCCAGTGCACTTCAATCAGTCCAGTTGTTGAGGTGGCACACACGCCGTGCAGTTGCTGAATGTACATTCACTCATTCCTGCTGTTTGAAGCACATCCAGGCAGCATCTTATGCTTGCATGATTTTTGCACTGATGCAATGTGTTCACATGAAAAAGACACCATGCAGTATGTGCATGGACAGACTGGGAACAAACATGCAAAGCAAGACAAATGCTCTTTAGCCTCTTTCTGTAGTTGTTTTTGGGTCACTTTGTTGTCGTTTTGTGGTTATTTTTTGTCTGTGTTTTGTTTTTTTTTGCCCCTTTTTTAGTTGCTCTGCATCTTTTTGTGGTTGTCATTTTTCTTGATGTCTTTTTGTTGTCACTTTGTTTATCTTTGTTTATCTTTGGGGGGGGGGCATTAGGCATGTTCAGTAGTCTATTCATGAGTGAGTGCACACTTACTATAAGAGTATATTTAACCTACTAAAGTTGTTCTTAGCAATAACTTTTTTTAAAAGTAATTATTTTATTGAAAAACAAAACAAAACATTAGTTACAACTTATAAACTCTTTATCAAATGTGTTTGGTTAGAAGTGATACCAATAACTGAGTTTTCAGCTCTTAATCCAGAGGGGGAGGTTTCATAAACAAAACTGAAAAAAGACCAAGTGATTTTTCTCAATATAAATTTATACAGTATAAAGGATTAAGGTACACACAGGAGAGTGCCCTTATCAAGCCCATCTAAAGGATTATTGTTCCCCTGTATTACATTTCCAACTGTTTATTAATTTGTTCTTTTTGCATAAACAAACGAAAAGAAAAGAAATAAAATGCTCAATCAACTGAATATGAGTGGCAAGAAAGGCATAAATTGCCTTGGAAAATGACAGAATTTCACACTATAGTCAGATCACAATGACACAGGCTGATGTAAGCCTTATTTGAAGAACTAGTAACTCCTCTCCTACAAAGGGATGAATTACATAAGAAAGTGAATCATATTTCGACTTGTAAATGCGGTAAAGTCAGCATCAGCGTTGAATATGTCAAAACCAAAATCATAAGATGTGTCTTGAAGTTTCTGTGCAGGGATTTTCGTGGCAGTAAGAGGGATAACAAGGCTAATATCCTCACCACAGAAAGCCACAGCACATCACGTTCACCAGCCAAAGTTAAGGTCAAAACCAATCAATTTTCTCCTTTCATTACGTAATGTTACTGGTAGGCTAATTTTGTAATGAAGCGGCACTAACCTGACGAGAAAAGCTTAAACTGTAAGGATACATTTAAGCCTAAAAATAGACAGAATACATCTCCACGCTTCCAAACTAATTCTGTGAAATACATAGAAAACATCATGACTAATTATGATCAAGTCTTTATCAGTGCTTGCAAAAAGGAGTCCCCATATCATGTGTTTGAGCAGCAGCAGCAGCAGCAGTCCAGCTTTGGCACACAGTCACATTTTAATGGGGTCACAATCATCACAGTCGCTGTGTGCTTGTTTGACTCGAGCACCTTCCCTCTGTCGGGCTGAAAACACAGAGCTGCTGCTGCTGCTTTGTTTGACATTAAACGGTGCTGTAAGGACAGGCGTAGGATACAGAGGCAGACAAAACAAGTATGCAGATGACTGCCAAGGAACAGAGGGGATGTCTTCATTTGAGCCGCCAGAGTAATTTCACAGCTCCAAAGACAAGTCTGTTTTAAAGAGGAGAGGAGAGAGACGGAGAGAAGACACACACTGCCCTCTGCTGATGGATACTGAGAGAGGAGTGTGTCAGAATATTCTGCACATGTACGTTCAAGACACATTCAAATACAATTATTAAGGAGCAATCAATACAAAGTTGAATGAATGCAATCGTCATTAATAAAACGCAAGATACTGGAGTGGATGCCATATAATCAATATGAAAATATACATCCCTGAAAGAAGCCTTTAAAATCAAACACATTCTGAATAAAGCATGCCACTTGCTGTATTGTTTTTACATTTGCTCGAATAACATTGTAAAGTGGCATTTTTTCAGATATTTTGTCTATCCTCCGGTGTATATGAGGTCAGCCCAAAATTTCAACGCTCATATATGCGACCCCTCCAAAATCTGTCAGCTGCTGACATCTAGCTGACGCAGAAGGTAACAACAAAGATTATCCAGACAAACTGTCAGAGCATTCTGTAGAATTTAACGAGACACCAATAATGTGAAGTAATCTTTTTTGTTGCATGAGGATTTGGTGACTTATTTCACTGCTTATATTCTGTTCAGAGCTTTGGAAGTGTGACTGTGCTGCTGATCTGTATTCAGTCTGCTGCAAATGATGTCTACTCCACTCGGTCATTGATATTCAACAGAGTCAGTGTTTGATTTAAACAGGCAGTGCTCTACTTAGAACAAAATCCACTGACTGTACAAAACAAGTGAACCTTGCCATCATGATATCATCCAATTTGAAAGGGTCGTGCCTGTGATAGATGCTAACCAGAGAGTTTCACTGCCTGGTAACCTATCCTGACCCTGACTATTCAAGGTCACATATACCCTCCGCCGTCTTAGTAAGAGTTCTGAAAATCTAGGGTAACCATCTAGACACTGACATTTTAAAGTTGTCATTTTGGCCAATTGCCATCTTGGGTTTTTGGAGCCAGAAGTGCAATAATTAGAAATGCAGGTGGATCTGATTGAGACCTCAAGGACAATATGCATGATGACCTATACTGACACCCTGAGTGCACCTGGCTCCTGGTTATGCTGTGCAAAGTCACTGCCAACAGATTTACCTTCCATAATATGAGGTAAACCAAAAACAAGTTCAGGTACAACATTGCTACAGCTGACAGAATTGCAAATCACAAGGTAACCACACATGAAATCATAACCTGCAACATCTATTTTACAGTAACTGGGACCAAAATGTAAAAAATACTGAAGTAGTTAATCAAATTAAAGGTAGGGCATTTTTCTCATAGACTTCTATACAATCAGGCGTCCTTTTGCAACGTGTGCAGTCGCCCCCTGATGGCCATGAGAGACAATGCAAATATAAGGCATGACTTCACTTTTCACTCCTGAAAGACTATTGCATGTCCACTTCTTTTATACAATCTATGAAAAAATCTAATTTCCGACTCTGTTTTCGAATATAATGGTTATTGAAGTTAATATTTTAGGCATGAATTTGAAAAATCACATAAACACACTTCAATGACATCTGAGTGTTTCTCTCCACTGGGATCTCGGCATCATGCTGTGGAAACACAGCATTGTGTAACAAAAGGAGAGTGTAGTTGTCCATCTTTGCAGGCGATCATGTCAAGACACCTGCTTCCTCAGCCGTCCCCCTGCTGAACTCATCCTGCAGATAATCAGGTTTTCTTTAGTCTCAAAACAACTCACACACAAACAAGAGATTAATGCAATGAGTGTGAAATGAGCTTGAACAGAACCTGCACTGCAAGAGCTGATGATTTGTCTCATTGATTTAGCACTCTGTCTGAAGAACCAACTACACCTACTGGATGCCACCTACCACCAGATGCATCTTAGTGTTGTTAAATAAACGTGTTTCATTAAAATGTGAAGAGAGAAAAACACATGTAGCATTTATGTTAAGCCAAGTTAAGCTGTTAAATGATGTTTTGACAAGTCTCTAAGTCTTCTTTGTGTTTAACAGCCAGTTCCCAACTTTAATTCCACTTAATGCTTCACAGGGTACAAAGGAAAATAAAGGCATCAGAGATTGATGAGGTTCATGGGATTTACGCATTAATTCTAACAATAAATATGTCCCAGATAAAGACTATGTAATACCTGACCAATTTCTTAATGAGTCTACAAACTCACACGACCTTGTAATCATCCCACTTCCCCTTTAGATGTCTGGTAAAATATGAATCCAACATGAAAAACGACCTTTGGAGCTGTTAATTTTCAAATGTCTGTTCATTTGACTCCATGACAAAATAAGAGGAGACAATTATTCCATTAGCTTGGGCAGAGAATGTGTCACCTTCTGGCGATAAACGGTTAATGTATTGCATCTTCCTGTACACATGAATAATTCATGATCATTAATTGCACCCATTGCACGACCTTAACCAACCTTCGAAAAGAAACCTCATATTATTATACATTTAATCTTGGACTATAAGGAGGAAAGAAAAATATCCTCTTCATAAAAGCAGCAGTAAAACACAACAGGAATAACAAAATGTGTCACACAATATGAGCAGTCTGGGTTGTGATAGTCTGAAGTGATATTTTGTGATGTCGTTTCCATTTTGGAGACATCTTTGGAGCAAAGTGCTAATCAATTATTCTTTTGTTTTGGAACCGCCAGAACTAAATCTATTTCTGGATCTAATCTATTTTGGTGCCATGTTTAAGTGATGCTTTTTTAGTTTCTCTAGGTGGCATGTTCAGCCACTTCTGTCACCACTAACGCAGTTATTCTGTTTTATCCCAAAAAATTAAAAGGAATCACTTAAAACTGATGCCTTGACTACTTTCACTTTGCAACTGTCAGTCAGAATATTCTTTCACTCAAATAAGGTAAGTTTATACCTCCTCCTTGAACCGGCACCTTATCGTGGTGGAGGGGTTTGAGCATCCGAATGATCCTGGGAGCTATGTTGTCGGGGGCTTAATGCTCCTGGTAGGGTCTCCCAAGACAAACAGGTCCCAGGTGACGGATCAGACTAAGAGCGGTTCAAAGACCCCTTATGAGGAAGAAAACAGCAAAGACGAGTACGTCGCCCGGATTGGCGTCACCGGGGCCCCACCCTGGAGCCAGGCTCGGGGTTGGGCGCCTGGTGGCCGGGTCTTTGCCCACGGGACCCTACCGGGCTCATGACCATACCATACTATACAGAGAGACAGAGAGTCCATAAAGTTACAATCTAAAGAAATATTACAAAGGCAATTGATAAGATTAATTGCATTTGTGTATTTCAGGTACCCTGTTGATGAAATAAGTCGTGGTGAATGAACCCCTATTAAATAGCTACTCTTCAAGAAAAGGCACAATGTGTATCATGGTTTATTGAAACTAAATGGGATACTTCTTTCTGTGGGGTTATGTTAGAGATATTGTGTACAGCACAAAGACACGCGGCATCACTGATCTAAAGCAAAAGGTCACTGATGCCATGGCGACCATTGATGAGGCTCTGCTACAGCCAACATGGCAACAAATCTAGTCTAGATGTGCTTCATGCAGCTAATGGTGCACATAGAGGTGAGGCAAAAAAACTTCAATATCTAATCCTCATTTTGTAATAATTTCCACATATTTTTCTGTTACTTTGCTTTTGTAATACAATGTTTTGAAGTTGTAAAGAGACTTTATGGACACCATGTATAACTTTAGCCTCCTGACTACTGTATGTTTTGGAGAGTTAACAGGGTCGCTGCGCTTTGTAATTGGTTTGAGATATTTGGATTTGAGTAAACCACAAACTGACATCTTTTACCATCTCTTTTTATCTCTTATTAAAACCTTCACAGATAATCTTATCAGCTATATAAAGTTAAGATATTTGAAATGATTTCCGAGCTCAATCTCTTGACAGAGTGACATTGGTCTCAATGTTTATCCCTCAATGTTGTGTCTCACACGGCACGTCTTCATTGCTCGAGGGAATGGCAGGGGAGGAATGGTTGTTATGTTTGTGTGTGTGAGTCCATGTGTGTGTGCGTGTGTGTGTGTGTGAACAGACAGGGTTGGTGACCTTTTCAAAAAGCTACCATTTAATAAACACTGACAGCCTTTTAGAGACCACTTACCATTCATCTGGTCTACAAGATTAGGCCCTGCAGTGAAACTACACAGTGATCGAATCATTGTCCCCAGACGGCATAGTGACAGCAAGAAAACACAAAATCAATATTTCAGTGGTGAGGATTCATATTTTAGGATGTTCTGGCAGCAATGTGAGGCTGTCCTCCATCCATACAACCATCCATTTTCTTTACCTGGTTAACTCTGCTGGGTCATGAGGTGCTGGACTCTATAATGTATTTAGAATGAGGTGGGATGCAGTCTGGACAGGACGCCTGTCTGTACGGGGGGAATACACAGGAGCCTGAACCCGAACCTCTATCTGCCTTCACAGAGACCAACACTAGTAGTGCATTCAGACAGCCCTTGACTAGCAGGTCAAGTATTTAAAAAAATCAGGATAGAGAGTTGCATTATGGGAAGTGTAGAATCCAGATTCTGGGACTTTGACTCATTTGAGGGACTGTTAAAATGAAGAGATCATGGCCTCATCCATTCTTTTTTTTAACTTCACTCTTACAAGTCCAAACAATGTTTCAATGATAAATATACAAAAATATTATCTAAAGTTCACATATTGCCCAAAGTGATATTTCTATGTCTCTTCTGTCTCTTCTAGATGCTTGTAAATATTGTGAAAGTATCAAAATGCATAGAGTCCGTATTCAGAAACTAGAGCCCTCCTTAGGTTGTGATGCCACAACTAAATTTCCTTGGTAGAAGATGCCATCACAGCAGAGATGCAGAGAGCCGAGCCCCCAGTGCAGGGCTTTGAAGCCATAGTGGCCAAAACGCTGGAATAAAAGATTCTCAGTCTGTCACTTGATGCAGTCAGGCCCAAAAGACTTTTTCCCATAGACTTACATTACACCCATGAGAACAGCCTTTGTGTCCTAATATATAAACCAGTAACTTGTTGCCCTAACCATAGAGAAGTAGTTTTGTAACGAAATATCAACCTATTCATAATTGCGATCACCAAATGTAAAGTCCAGGTACAGAAGACAGGTAAATTTAGATGGTATCTGAAAAAGTTTTGTTTTTAACATACACGTATGTAATCATGTTCTTGCAGAAATCAAATGATTCACATTGATACCAGTTTACAGCTGGAGCCAGTAGGCAATTAGCTTAGCTTAGCATGAATATGGCCAACAGAGGAAAAAGTTATTCTGGCTCAATCCAAAGTATAAAAACATGTATCACAATGTACCTCAATTATTCCGAACACATACAACAAAAAGACAGTTTGTGATTTATGTTGTGAGTAATATGCTGGAGGTTGCCAAGCAACAGAAGTTAGGCAGATTTATAAACTGTTGGCTGTCGAAAATAACTCCACCACATAACTTCCTCCCTTTCTTAGCCTTATTATCTAACTCTCTGCAACAGAGAGGTTAACATGCAAACTCCACACAGAAATTTCCCAAGCGGCTGAGTAAGGTTTGAAACGAGAGCCTCCGTGCTATGAGCAAACAGTGCAGCAAACAAATGAACAACAAAAGTCCTCCAACAGACTTCCAGCATTTGAAAAAAGAACAAGAAACTGAGATTCAGAATTTTTTTTTTCAAGGTTATGTTTCTTCTAAAAATAGTCAAAGTACATTTCACTAGTGCAACAAGACGAGACAGATTTTACATGACTAACCCACTTTTACTAAACACACACACACAGGTCTGCACATACACGCCAGTGAGACAGGTTCACCATGAGTGCTTGGCCACACTCATCCGGCGACACGTTTCATGCACCGCTGCAGCAAACACGAGAAGTGCATACCGGAAACAGGCCGACAAGGATAAAAGCAAGAGCACGCAACCGCTGATTTCGTCTGAGGCCGCCTCTCACCCACCCGCCTGCATGTTTGTCATATTAAATATGAAGCAATTACACAGCCTTACAGAAGCCACACTGCTTCTCAATCTCACATTTGAAGCGAAAATAAAATTCCACTCCTCTTATTTTGCCCTGCTGGGATGAAGAACTTCAACAACATCTCGTGGTGGAGTAAGAAGTCCCCTCTCTCCACTTCTCTTCAGACCGACTTTTGCAGCATGTTGATAGCAAGATGAGGGATAAATTGATGAGGTTACATTTGGATGAATAAATTAGTGGGCCAACTTGTACCAGAATACATTTACATGTAGATGAGATTACAGCCCTGACATACAAGCTCATTACTGGCTTATAGTGCTTCATCCAGACGTCATCACCCGATTGCATCCTAACTCATTCAGCTGGGTCGCTGATGTGACTGGGAGAACAATACATACAGTAACCAGCTGATTGATGTGATAAGTCACAGGGTGGAACTACCAGCAGCACATTATGAGAGCTGAGTTTTAGTTACTGCACCACAGAGACCTCGAGGTGCAGAGAAATGTCTCAACATTCAAGGATGAAGGATTCTTAATTAAAAGGCTAAATAGCACATCTTCTGCCCACAAACATCAGAAGAAGAAATCCTCCAACAATTCACATGCTGACCCCGAAACTCTTTCCTCGCCTGCTACTATGAGGCAATGGTCCTTGGAGGGCCTTTGATGTCTACAAATAACACACACTGTTTATATGCAATCATAAAGAAATATGAAACAGGAATCCTAGTTTTATGTGGCTCTGTTAGGAGACTGTGTTGCACGAGGCAGCAACCTAAAGGGCTGTTTAATACCCAGCATTATCTAAATATGTATCTACAATCATAGATAGCTTTATAAGCTTTTTAATTACATACTTCGGTATTTAAGTGCATGTACATTTTTCTTAACTCATAGCATTTAGTATTTCAATTTCTGCTACATAATACTTGTAGTCCACAACATTTCAGTAGGAATTATTGTACACAGATTCTGAATATCGTGAAATGACGATTCATTGTTACATTACCAAATATTATATGAAGTTGTTAACCTATGGCAATAAGCTGTAATTGCAGTTGGGATTTGCACTTGTTTTTGAAGAGTTGTCTTTTGTCATCGTTCTAGTAACCATTTACTTGCAACGGTAGCAATGTTAGCTACCCTCTCTGGCAGACCAACCACTGCTGGGTGATGGAAAATGTGCGCTGCTTGTGATATTTCCCAGGAATGTCCCCACAGACACACAGTTTGAAACAGTGCAATGCAAGGGCTTTCATCAGTGGACTATAAATGCTTTGATCCTTTTCACTTGAATCAGCTGAATCAATGTTTGGAATTTGTCAATGCATCAAACGACAATGTGAAATCAATGTGACAGTGTGAAAGGTTTCTTTATAATGAGTTTTCAGCCTGATCTCACAGAATTACGTGAAATGACCACGTTTATTTTAATGATAATGGGGATCCTTTTCGTGCTGGGAACACGTATTCCCTGGTTTAACAACGTCACGTTAAAATATACATTGTAATTTCACGTAATTTTGTGAGATTGTTTAATATTTGCCACAACTTTACTGCTTTGGTTCACCCTCACTGCTCTCATGACATCATTTCCAAACACAGCAGGCAGCTATTTTCAGCCAAAAACAACACCTAAATTCCCTTTCCACCAAGGAGTTCCTGATCATTTTTGTTTTGGGACTACATTTCAAGGAACTAGAGGGTTTCTTCAACCCATTGATCTCTGTGTTTCTAAAGACCTGTGAACATTGGACAAATTAGTCTGCTGATGTCTGAAAAAGCAACATGACATGACTAGGGCTGCAGGGGCAAACACACTCTGCAGCCTGTGGCTCAGTGTTCAGGCTTGTTTTATTTAAACACATAAAAACCTTATTTTTTTGTCTCCCTGCAATGGCATTAACTATTGCAAAGTATTTATTATTGCAGTCACCAGGTATCCAGAAGGCAAATGCTAGTGTAGTATCCTGTGTTTTCTGTTTGTGAAAAATTCAAAGAACATACTTGTGAATTAAAATAATCTTATTAAATTATTGCATTCAGTTCTTTAGTATTTTCCATCTGCCATGGTCCTCTCACACTAACACAGCAGGCTTTCAGGTGCACAAGATCAAAGCGGCAGAGCTAAAATGGCCTGCAGCTTGAAGTGTAAAGCTCAGACACAAATGGAAAGGGAGAAAAAACACAGTGTGGAAAGGTAAAGGTGGCTCTATAGGGAAATCTGCTGAAGGGGAAGCTCAAGGGGGGGATAAGACCCCTGTCATCAGTGACCCGAGTACTCACACGGCCATGCACATGAGAACACACACATTCAGGCTGCAGCATGAAGGAAAGCCTGATATAATCTGAAAACACTGAAAATAGAAACTATGACAAGATAATGATGCATTGCGCTGAAAAATTATAAATAAATGAAAAATGAAGGAACTATTATAGTTGACCCTTATACACGTTTGAAGGGCAGAGCCTCAAGAGTGGGCACATCAGCACCTGCCACTTCTCGCCTCCAGATGTTCAATAGATGCCTGGTGACACTTTGCACAGCCCATCTATCACTCAACACAAAGCCATAACCTTCTCCTTCCCCATGCACCATTACATATTCAGGCAGCAATCTGAATATGGGATGCAGGAAGGAAGAAGAAGCGCGGCTGTGGAGGATGAGAAGTGAAAGGTTAAGTCGTGGGCATGCCGGTGACAGCGCAGCAGGGGATTGAGGATGCGTGTTGGCAGGTACACGTTATAGCTCTGAGAAATGTCTGCTGTTTATGGTTTACAGCAGGCAATAAGCACAAAGCCGCGCCTCTGAGGACCTTACGGGTGCCAGCTGATGGACAGGCCATGCTATTTGTATTAAATCACAGAGGATAAGTGTGACTCCACGTGATAAACTGCCTGTCTGACTGGTGAGAAAGCCTCGTGGCAAGAAAAAGACAAAAAGCGTCTCAGTTTTGTATCTATCCTTTTCTGTGTCACATCTTTAAAGAGACATCCAGAAACAGCAGGCAAGAACCTACGACCAAACAAGCTCTATTTTCTTTTATGGTATCAATATGATATACATGTGAGTTTTCCATAGTACATTCATTTCTGAAAAAATCACCTTCAGTCAATCAATACAAATCAACAGATTGTAAGTGCATTCAACAATGATACAACAGAGTTAAGGTTTTTTCTTTCGAGGTTTTGTTGTAATTTTCCTTTAATTGTACACCGACATTGCTATTATCCGCTTAAAGTGTTCATTTTGAGTCTTTTCAAAAATGGGAAAAAATAAAACTACTTTTTACTTTACTCCCATGATACTTTGCTTTGCAGTAACTCTGCTACCAGTTCATCATTGATAGACTGCTGTTTATTTTCAGGCCTGTGAAAAATTCAGAAATGGAGTGAGACTGTAGACCTCTCTCCTGCTGATATCTCCAAGACTCAGCAACTCACACAAAATCAATCTAGATCATTGAATAGCAGCTAAAAGGAATTTTATTTTTCGATTTTAGAGTGAACTGTCCCTTTAACTGTATTACTGTGAAAAACGTCTTATGGGCAAATGTGATTGACTAACTTTTTTTTTTTATCAGTGTGATTTTTACAGCAGTTTAAATTAAATGAAATCATTAAACACTAAGAACTCTGTTATGACATTTATCTGCAGCTTCCAAATAAAATCTGGCTCTTATAAAACGACCTTGAGCAGGTTACAGAGTAATAAAAGAAATTGATACCAAAATGGACTTCTAATCAGAAAACAGCAAATGACATTTACTGTAGCAGATTTGATCATAGAGATGAATCACCCTTTGTCCTTGAATGCAATTCTTGGATCAGTACGACCTCTGACCTGGGTATGCTGTGAGAGTGGGTGTGCTGTAAGAGTGCATTCCTATAGGTCACAGGGGAAGCGTATAAGCATGTTGTTAGAAATGACATACGGAAGCAAGACACAAGCTCAGTGGAGTGTAAAATCGCAATAATACATTTGCAGCAGACGATGGAGGAGCTGCTCCCTGTCAGTCACTTACATTCAGAGCAGGAGTGTCTGCTTTGATTCTCAGGCAGAAACACAACACTGTACATTCTGTATGTGTCCCATTGATGCCATAGTAAAATTTTGATAGCTAGGTAGCAAGACAGCTTTCAGAGAAATCTTACACATGGGAGTGATTCAATCGCAGCATCTCAATCACCCTCAACCCATTTGTGGTTTTGTATGTATGTGCGATGTAATGCAATGGTCCTGCAGTACCGTCTAGCTTAGTGAAGGTCATAATGTCCTCGTCAGAAATGACACCCATTGGTTTGTGGAATATGCACGCCCACCTATACTGGCGACCTGACTGCACCTCGCTCCTGGCTATGCAGCGAATTTGCTGGTAACAAGGTTAGCTTCTATAATTTGAGGAAGCCAAAAATAAGGTCACAGCTATTTTACATGTCCACAGTGCCATGGATACCCATTGCTAAGCCTCTAATCTGATTGACAAGGTCGCCACACCTTAAAGCATATCCAGCTTCATCGTCTGTTTTACTCTAAATGGGACCATTATTTAAAAAAAATAAACATCATGCTGTAGTAAAGAAGATGCCAAACTTGTGTTGTTTGTGTGTAGTTCTGCCCCTCCTCCCACTCCTTTCTGTTTCTCCCAGGTAAACGACCTGATTGGAATCCACCTGTGGAGCTGATTGTCCACCTGCTGAGCTGGCAAATCAGAGGTGGTGTGTGGCAGTTATAAGGGCCGGAGAACTTTAACTTTATGTTCAACACTTGTGGTGAGGAGGTTGGGTACCCTACATTGCAAAACGTAGGTGAATTTCTGTTAGACACATTAGGTTGATTGGTTGGTGCTACACTTGTAGTTATTGCATATCAGTTTTTAGAGAAGCTAGTTAGGCCTTTGTTTCTTGATTTTGTTTTGAAATAGTCAGGAGTTAGTCAGGCCTTGTTTTGTTTTCTTAATTTCGATTATTTGGCACTACCACCTTGTCCCATTCCTCCGACCCAGTTTGTGAAACTTGAATGTTTTACGTTGGAGCACTGTAAAATAAACTACCAATTACTTTTCACAAGACTTTGACACCTTCATTTCTTTGATTGTTGTTGCCATCCTCATTTTTAAAGAGGGGACGTAACAATGTTTTTATAGCCAGCAGGCTAGTGGATTTTGTTTTTAAATCACTACCTCTCCAACAGTTAAATAAATGATGTACTGGTTTAAGGCACAAAGACCAGTGTGGATTAGCTGCTATCCTACCAAGCTGCAAAAAAACAAAAAACACCCTTACAACGTCCACATGTAGCCTTTCAGAACATGCTGGATATTTGTTACTTATCAAACCTCACGTACTGCTGAGACAATATGTGCCCCGGTCAATGTTATCCATTGTTTTGCGACTAATAAAGAAAAAATGTCAAGTATTTTACATTTAATTTCTGTATTGATTTAAAATACCAATTAAGTCCTGGGTCAATTTGACCCGGTGAATTGCATAAATGGGTCAAAAAAGTCAATATCCCAACAGGGTATTCATTTCTGATGGTGTCATTTGTTTCATTTTCATTTTTTTCTGATTAGATTACAGCAGAAGGGGCTTTTTGGTGGTCCTCTTTTCCAGTGTTTCTATTGGATGTTTAATAAAAGAAATAAAGTTATAAGAGAGAGAGAGAGGATGACATGCAACAATGATCCAAGGCCAGATTCACACGCAAGACTTTCCAGCTACATGACATGCACCTGAGCCAACTGAGCCTTGAAGGTGCCTCAGTAGTCCAATGTTCAGCGTTTGTCTCATTTCACACTAAAACACATTGTACACACATGTACGAACATCCACAGAGGGAGGGTAAACCACAAAGGTCATGACGGTTTGCACAGTTCCACACACTAGCACAGTGGCCCAGCAGAGTGGCAGTGTGCCGGGGAATTCAGGCATGAGAGACTGTCTGAACAGAGTGTTTGTGTGCCTGTGCATGCAACAAAACCTGTTGCAAAAGCTTGTTTTCATGATTTGTTTTGGTTCACTTCGGATTGAATGTTTTACCAGGAAGGACAAAGCAATCAGTGCCAGGAAGTGCAGAAAAATGACAAGAGGACATTTGAAAGTCAATTTTATTTATAGTGGAAGACGGGGGTGAGTTGAGCCTCGGGCGAAGATGAATATCCCAGACAGACATACCCAAAATTAATCAGGTGATCATGGAAGGAGATTTTGGACAGGCAGTTCATTTCCATTTATTTAGGATGGGTGAGAGCACATGGAGGACGTGGGAAGACAGCCAGACCCAAAAAATAAAATAAAATAAGAGAGTTTTGCTGTGTCACATGGTTCCTGCAGGGTGAAAATGTCATGAGGCTTGTACTAAATGGAAGCAGATACTTTTGAGGGTGTATTAAATATCGGTCCAAGAGCAGATATTACCCAAATGGCACTAAAACAAATATATGGATCCAAAGAAAGGCTTGGCCTGAAGGTTGTGTTGATAGTTTTTGTGCGATATTTCTTCGACGATAAATATTACCCAACATTTATTGAACGTCACACTTTATTGATCCCCTGGAGGATTTGCTTTCACTGCATTTGACTCATTTAAACATTTAGCTATTTAGGAGGAACAGGCAGCCACAGCACAACATCCTGGGGGCCAACTTCAGTGCTAATTCTTGGTTCTTATTTCTCACTCACAAAAAACACAACATTTAAGCAGGCAAATTAGTATATTATTACATGGGGAAGGGGATGAATGAAGGTTGAGCAGTGTGATGAAAGGTATGGCCCTGCTGTCAAATCATCACTTAAAGCAGTCAATAAGGGCCTTCGCCTTGCAAAAAAAAAAGAAGAAGAAGAAAAAAGAAGTTGTTTTTTTCTCAAGGTCACTTAAAAAGCTGCACTCAGGTACTAGTTAAGTTTGTGAGGGTTTAGAGCTTGATATCTTCAGGGGGCCCGAGACTCGTTCCATAGTGCCCCCTCTGGGTTGGATTAGAGTGAGGTATGGTCTTTGTTCCTGAAGCTAAATTATAATGACTCCATTTGATGTGGCCTAAAGCAGAGCACCCAAAGGAAACCCACCCAGATGAAGAGAAAAGAGGCAAACTCACTGAGAAAGCTTTCACTCTCTAAACACTGAGCTGCCCAATGCAGTTATACCTGAGCTATGAATATTACTCAACAACATGTATGAGTTGAAGCTTTGAAGTGACGAATGACATGTTTGCCAGGAGCTGTTTCTTCATATACTGTACACAATTTGTTCATGATATATACCCAAAGGCTTGTTAGTCACAACAACAAGGAATGGATAAATTCCACCGCTACACAATCGCCTGTAAACGTGCCTGTCATCTTCAAGTTCTTCATGATGAAGTAACAGCGACAGTTCAAGCACGTGGTAGCACTTTCATGTGCACCGATTGGTCCGCTACCTGTCACCCCAGGCTTTACACCCATCAAACCCTCAGTAAAGGGCTGTCAAATCTTTCTCTGCCTACTTTTATCACTCACCTACTGTAGAACGAATCAAGGCTTCATCTGGGATTACACATCCAATCACTGCATCCAAATAAATACCATTAGGCCTAATACTGCTAATAGGAACAGACAGACAGATTGTAATGGAGAAGCCAGACCAATGAAGGCTTTTAGTATACGTAATAGTGGAAGCTGAACCTTTTTCTGTAAGTTAGTAAGAGCCAATTATTTAATTTCCATGGATGCTCCAAACCCTTTTCCATCAGCTACTGCTAGAATACATGCAGGTCTATTCCTGTTTCCTGCTCTTTCCTCTTTGTGTAATTGACAAGTTTAATTTCAGACCATGTGGTATACACAACCCATATTTCCTGCAGATTAAAAGCTTAAATGGGTTTTAAACCACATTTCCACCAAGGTAAGGTATTTTTATGGTTATTTTTGACCTTGTGTGCGTGTGTGTGTGGCCCCATTCCAGCTGTCAAAGGCCATGGCTATACATATGGGACCTTGATGTTGTTGCTGCAGCAGAAGGAGTGTTTCTGGCAGGAGTGATGCAATGAGAGCTGAAGGGTGAACGGATGGGGTCAAACCACTGTGCCGATTTCTCCTTCATTTCAAGTACACGCACACACACATGCAGACATACTTCCTCACTGCACCGACACTAACTTGAGTGGAATATATAGACAGCAGGATGTGTATCAGCCAATTGGTATAGAGTTCCACATTATGAACTGACACTTCCTAAGTCGTTTCACTCTGCGCTCCAATAACAGTTGAGCGAACTTGGAGCTAACAGGTCAACTTTATGCTTTCATGTTATACATAAATATGCCATGTGCAAGACAGATCTTTGTTGAATAGAAAAACAAATTTTGAAGCGATGGTTAAAGATCAAGTTAAAAGCATGTTTTTGTCAAGATAAAGTGTTATCTCACCGTAAAATGCTGTCCCATTCCTATTTATACCATGATGAGGCCTTGCAGCCTGCTGCACTCAGGTACTAACCAGCTGACGTCAGTTGAGTTTGTGAGGGTTTAGATCTAAGCTTGATATCTTCAGGGGGCCCGAGACTTGTTCCATAGTGCCCCCTCTGGGTTGGATTAGAGTGAGGTATGGTCTTTGTTCCTGAAGCTAAATTATAATGACTCCATTTGATGTGGCCTAAAGCAGAGCACCCAAAGGAAACCCACCCAGATGAAGAGAAAGCAGGCAAACTCACTGAGAAAGCTTTCACTCTCTAAACACTGAGCTGCCCAATGCAGTTATACCTGAGCTATGTTCTTTTCCCTGAGTTTTGTTATTTGATGCTATTAAAGGAGGTCATGAATGACAACTTGCATTGTAGTATGATTGGGTCGGGCAGGCACAGCGCTCTAGACATGCCCCCTGATGTTGAGAGTGATGTGGTATTACGCTGAAAATACACCAAGCAGCAGTGAGGTGTGTCTTGCGAGAATAACAACAAACTTCTTTGTCCAATGGGTTTCAGGTGGGAAGGAATTATTTCTTACAAAGGTCAACATGTCAGGACAGGACAGAGTCATAGACATAGTCTGAATGCAATTCTTGGCTAAAAGTTAAAGTTTCCCCAACTTTTGGTTTGGCTGCACAACGGACACAGCTTTGCAAGACATGCATGGCAGTTCATGCACCGTAGGCCACACTGCACTGCTGCTTAGTGTGTATTTGGTGTGAGAGGGGCTCCAGCAACTGCATATAGGTGTATTAGGAGATGTTTTATACCCTATCTGTAGGCATATGATGTTAAGTTACATAAAGAAGTAAAGAAGTATTCCGGTCACACATACATGTGAAAGGTTCAGGGATTACTTCTGGGAATCCTTTAAGAAAACCTGGGAAACTCTCCTGTTCTCATCAGGTTGAGATTGGCAGTTGGGTCTTTTGATGTGACTGGTAATCTTCTCCATGCCTGAGAAGTTGCCTGGTAGCATTAAAGCAAAACAGAGCCGCAGTGGCACAAAGGGTGCTGGGCTCGTGGTGTTACGCAGATTCATTTTCTTTCAAAGTGGAAAAGGGCACAAAGTGTCTGCTCTCTTAGGATTCCACATACAACCTGAAACTACGTGCAGTTACATTTAGTCAGAGTAGATGCAGTAAGAATAGTCAGGCAAACACAAGCAGGGTATTGAACTGATTGATGGCATGTATTATCACACGTCTTTCTTAAGGTTAACAAATATCACAATATACCAAAACCAACAGTAAAGTTGAATTACTTTGCAAAAATAAATACAGTGTCCAGCTTTTCCAGAGAAGTTGTTTTACTTTTTGTATCCATAACCTGTTTATATCTTCAGTCGGCACAGATGGGCTGGAGAAGACTTTTTCAAATGGGAATTTTTGTCAATAACACAAATAAAGAACCGCACTAGCCTTATCCTTTGCAAACATTTGTGCTTCAGATTGTTCTTTGTTCTTTATTTTGGACAAAAAAATTGCTTCAAATTTAAGTAATGCATGGCAGACTTGGATTTTTGAAAGAGTAACAAAGCAGACATGGTTAAAGCCACTGCATAATAACACTAACGCCACATTTCCATGTAATCGTCAGGCCCAATTTTAAGTAAATGTATGAATGCAATTCAAACCAAGGCCCTTTTCAACTGGTTTGAAGTGAATAACTTATTTAAACTATTTCCATTCAGCTTTTTTAATGCAATACTTCAAAATGTGCATAAAAATATGAAATTGGAAACATGGCTTCTGGCTTTTTGATTCTACCCCTCAGACAGCAGAATAAAATGCCTAAAGCAACACATGAATGTCCACAGGTTTTTCTACACACAAAAATACGTTGTCAGGATATTTCAAAAGAAGCCAGAACCCCACAAATTCTATATCTCATCTATACACAAACATGATTCACATAAGCAGTGTAGAAATGTGCTCTGTCTTATGGTTACATTCTGCATATATTCATGAGTGCATGGTGCAAACACACACATACACACCTCTCTTTCACCTGTGGGCATAGAGAAAAGTGCTTTATCACATCTGACTGGTCTATAACAGCCACTGTCAGAGAAACAAAGCCAGAGAAGCTATTGCAATTTTGGACTGTGATATGGTTGAGATGCATTAATTTAGCCGCAGCAGATGTGGTGCGCAGATGCACAGAGAGGCTTCTCCATTTTACTGTTGGTTGATGAAAATCAAACAGACTTGGCCAAGTGGAAACACACAAAAAAGGCACCTTGATGATGGATGACTCTGGTCACATAAGGTGCAGGTAAAAAAAAAAAGCAACAACTCATAAGCTATCACCTTTTAAAAGGGAGACTGAAACTTGACTGTCTGGAATATGAACTTGCAGGCGGTTCATGTGAGAAATGTGGCGAGAAACATGGTGTGTAAAGCGATGTTAAGACTTCATCCCTGTTTTACCCATGGTCAAACCCACACATGATGAATTTTGATATATTCAGCATTAATTATGAATCACCTGCCTTGTTGGCTATGCATCAGTTGAGACAAACTAAGGCATACTGTACAGTGAGTGCAGGAAGCTGAGAAAAGAGCTTATACAGCACATGAAAAGTGTGTGTGTCGCATGATGCATTTGTGTGCAGAAGTGTGGGAGGAGGAGCTGGAATTTACTCACATCTTCTTTGACAAATAATAAACCAGTGTGTATGTGTGTGTGGGAGGAATGTGGGGTTCTCATTCCATATTGTTTCCCTTGTGGTTCTGGCTCAGAATCCCACTATTTGATGCTTGATATGTTGCTTTTTGATTGATTACGTATAGATTTCCGGCTGCAGTAATGCTATTCATAGGTTCTGACACGCAGCTGTCAGAGTCAACATTATAACAAAAGTCCCTCAAGATTCAGGATGTTTAGGATTAATCAAAGAGCATGACCAATCTACCATGAATCCACTCGCACACAGGGTATACATAAATACATAAAATCACACAAACACGCACATCCTGGGCAATGTAGGCCTCGGTGACAGACCACATCAGTCACACCACAGGCATTCATAAATGTTGAGCAGGCCAGCCTAGTAGGTGGCATGACATTATTCCAACTCATTACCATCAACCTGGGATATTGTAACATGACAAGACCCAGTTTGATGCTTGTTAATAATCTATTTTTACCAAGATTATACTGCTGTGAATCAGGGCCAGTGAATGCCCAGTGGCATGTCCATCACAAAATAAAAGAGGCTGCAGAACAGACGAGGTTTGTTAGAGACGGAGAACAACAGAGATCGCACTAACTGGATGTCATTGTGATTGCAATGGTCTTGCTTTCAAAGCACAGGACAAAGTAAAAAAAAATGTGTCTTTCAAAGAATACAATGGAGTATAAAAGACAAGAATAAGGTCATCAAATAATACAAGAGAAGATATTTTACAGGACAAAACTGCAGTATTTGAAGGAAAAAAGCCATTATATTCTGGGAGTAAAGAAATTAATTTTTGTGAGAAACAAATGATAAAACATGATGTTTACTCTCAGTTAAACCAATCACATTCAGCCACAATCTCCGAGCCAATCAAATATTTGTTCCAAATATTTAAATCTGTTGTCGCTAGCTGTTATTTCAGTGGGAATCATTGCAATATTTACCCTCTTCCATCCAATTCACCTCCAGTTCATCATTTCCAGTGCTCAGGAGCCATGCCTCTCCTCCTATCCACCCAGATCTCAGCAGCCTCCTCATTCATCACCACCACCAGCAGTGTCTAGACTCCAATGGTGGGTATCCTACACCACTCACAGCTTCTCTACCCTGTTAAAATGAGATGAAGTCATGATGAGGTCTAATCGTCAGAGATTTCTCTCATTTGTCATCTTTTCTTGTGCACGGGTCAATAAATATTTGTTCACTCAGATGAAGTCTCTCCTGAATTGAATGTTATTATGAGAATGAAGTCATAATATTACATGAAAAAGGTTAGGATAAGAAGCTGGCTCCAACCACGAGCAGTTATGTGTTTTCTACATCAGGCAACTGGTTTTACTTCATTCTTATATCATAGAATCTTTGATAATTAGGTGTTTGTAGGTAAAAACTATAATATCAGCTCATTCATGTTCCTCATTTGACACATTGAAGCAGACAGACTGGTATCACCTGTTTATTATGTAAAGCAAGACTGGCTGAAAATATCTAATTGACTGATCAGTCTGCATTTGAGGAATGGGACTTACTGCAGCATGGGGTCAACACCCTGTCATAGTATTTTATACATTTAACAAATCAAGGTGCTGATGAGACTGAAAAGCTCATTCTTTTGCTACCATTATTTATGTGTTTGCTTCTTGGAAAAAAAAACAAGTTTGGCTCAATGATCAGTGTCATGGTAATGATAAAAATAAAAAATTGTAACGCACCCTTGTGTTACACTATTATTGAGTCATTTGTCAATCTAATGTTTAATAACTAATGTTGCCAGTAAACTCAATTCCAAGAGTTCTTCTGCTAATGAATCACAGCACCAGTGGGGAATATGGATATGTGCTGCTGAGCTAACTGGATCACTGAGTCACTCGAGGCAAAGTGTACCACCATCTGGAAATCTGAAAGTCTTCAAAGTGACACAATATTACTGAAAAGCTCAAATTCCTTTTCTGCTGAAACCTACATGTCTGTTCTTCAGAGCACAGAGTGTTTTACTTACTTTACTTTTGAGAAATTCTATTCAAGCCTCAACAGTCGTGATAAATCTTATTCTTGGAAGTGCACATGCCTGTTTTTCCAGTAAAATGGATTATAAACTTTGCTTTCCATGAGGTTTAATTGGCATAATTTGACTTAAATTGCTGCTTTCTGTGCAGATGCAGTCAGTAAACCCTGATATAAAGCACACCATCCTCTTTCCACTGCTAACATATAAACATGTCTTCTGAAAGCTTTTCCTGCAAGCATCCTGTTTGTGAAAAGGAGATTTATCCTTGTTTTTGAAGACCTCAACAATTTCCCTATTGGACTGCCTTTAATCTCCGTGAGAAGCTGCAACACAGCAGTAAGTTTATTGAGGTTGTGCATTGCATGATTTTAAATGGTGGCGGAAAACCCCCCACTTTTAATAAGATCTAGACTGAAAAACTTTGAAGCTAAGGGATAATTTATGCTAGCTGAGTGCTTAAAACTAAGCATGTTAACTGTGGAAGTGTCACTCTCAGGAATTACAGTAATAGCCCAGAAAGTCATTTACATATTGTGTTTTCATTTAAGAATGGCAAAGGCAACCTAAAATATCAAACTTTAATGTCACATAATGCACAGATTCATTACAAACTAGACAATGTTATGCAACTTATTTACATTCTGCTGCAAATGAGACATACAGCTAAGTTAATAAAGAAAGATTTCACAAGCTGTGACCTGGATTGAAGTGAAATCCTCCATACTAGAGGATTGGATTGGATGTTGTGTATGCCTGCTCAGCAAAAAAAAACAGACAGGAGGAAGAAATCTTAACTGCTGATCTGGGAAATCTGCTTCACCCCCTCTGTGGCAAAGGTTATGGTAAAGCATAAAAACACAACATGTGATCAGGCGTAGGATGTTGTCATGCTGTAGACCAGGACCCATCAGCCCATTGCTTTCCAAAATGAAAAAGAACTTTGAGTTTATTTTTGAGGAAAGTAATTAATTCTAAGATAAGACTGGTCTGAAAGAGGTCTGTGATACTTGACCCAAAGAAAATTAAAGTGCAGGCTGTCTGACCAGCTCTTAGAAACTGCTTTGTATGAAGCCTGTAGTGTTACTGAACCAAAGAATGGGTTTTAGTATTCACAGTGAAGGCCGGGTCACCACCAAATGAATCACTCCTCATACTGTAAGTAGAGCTTGTTAATTGGCTTTTTGAAGAGACTCTCCAATGAATAATAGCAGCATCCTTTATTCTGCAGGCCTAGTTAATTCAAGAATGTGTCATTAGTTTTAGGTCACAGATTTTGAAGCCTCTGGAGAAAGGAAGCTCAAGTGCACATGCTCACAGTTCATCTACAGATTCAATTTTACCTTTGAACATCACCATCACACACCTGTTGTGTTTCTGGTTCAATTTAGAGACAAGAGGAGGTTTATTTCTGCATGTTACTCTACATTAATGAGGCAGGGACTGATGCCGGGTGAGCCAGCAGCCAGTGTCGCTTCATCCAATGGAAATAACGCTAACCTGCTATCAAAAGGCCAATGATGCACCATAGCAACGGACTTTACAGGCAGAAGAAATCTATTATCCATAGTATAGTGGGTTCCTTTGAGCCTTCTAGGTGCATGCTGGTCTTATACTGTAACTGCCTACCTAAATGTCACTATAGTGATACCCAAGAGCCGATTAACAAATAAAATCCTGAAGACTACTGAAAAATTACGATTACATGTCGTAAGCAACTCTGCTCAACCATCTAGAGGAAAAATACTAAAAACAATGAAGATTTTAACAATTTGCAATTGTATTTCCTCATGAAAAAACAAAGATGGTAGCAAGAAATGACATATGTCGATACCCATATGTATGACACTATTAAATTATATATATTTAAAAAAAACAAAACAAAGCGGTGCTCACATGGCGGTAACCACTGAACACAATCTTGAAGTCAGGTCGTGTGAGTGTAAACTAATCCTCATTAATGCTGTTAGCTCTCTCAGCATGCTGGTTTTTCCCCTTTTGGAGCGTTATTTTTACCCCCTTCCCATCTCGATCTACTGATTTCATGAGACCAAGAGCTTCACTTTATCTTTAAAGCTGAGCCCGCTAAAAGCCTCTTATTTTACATAATCTTTTTTAAATGTGTTAATTAAAAAATAATTACTATGTTAATTATGACAGTATTATATATATAAACTAGTGTACTTCGAGAAGATAAATGTAAAAAATAAAAACATAAAATTGACCAGGCTCTACACTTGAAATGCAAAAAAAAAACATTAAAAAAAAGACAGCAGAAAAAAAATATTTTAGCAAAAATCAACAACTTAATGATGAGCAAATAGAAACAAAACCAGATGAAGATAAGAATTACCGAGGTGAAGAAAGAAAATGAAGAAAAGAAAAAAAGAAAAAAAGAGAAAGACAGACAGAGACAAAGAGAGAGAGAGAGGGAGGGAGGACTCGCACCTCCTTCGTTACATGTGACAGTCCGGCTCCACAGCCTCCTCCTCTGCCTCCCTCTCATGCTGTCTCTCGCATCCACATCTCTTCATTTCTCCGTCTGCTCAGCTTCTCCGCCTGCTTTTTTTTGTCACATCCCTTAATTCTCTTCCTCCTCCTTCGTTTTATTTTGAATCTTCATCTCCGACATGTTCCTCACGTGAAGTCCGTGAACTTGCAGAGCGCTGTGGATGCCGAGTTAAAAATAAAAAAGAAGGCAAATGCTCGACCGGGGAATAAGAGAAGAAACTACGTACGTTTGCATCTTTCATTGAGTGCCTTGGCTTGAACGGAGCAACAGTATGGATCTGTCATTCATGGCTGCGCAGGTGAGACATCTTTCCTCCAATTAGTCCAAAGATCTTTGGCTCGTCCGAACTTTTTTCCCCCAAGATTAGTCCATTGATTTCATGGGCGTGGCCGGTCAACAAGTTCATGTATAGCTTTGATAATTGTACATTTTCCACATGTCAGAACACCGTTAATCAAGATATACAGCCTGATCATTTTAGATGACTGGAAAATCAATATATACATATCCATAGTATAGCTAATTAGACTTTATGGTACTTATGTATGGTAATTCTATTATTATGTGTGTGTTTTTTTATTCAGTAAATAGTTGATGCCATTTATAAGTTGATTAAGCTTTAGGTTTGATATAGTTAACAAGGTCATGTCTGACTTGGACATGTTGTACTTTTGTGTGATTGTGTGCCAGAATCTAAAACAAGGATTGTGTGGGACAAAGACATCATTAAAACTTCATTCATTCCTTAATTTGTTTTTTAATCATACAATGACGGTTAAATAACATCAGTTTTATTGTTCCAAGATCTTGGTGGCTACTTGTGCTTTGCATATTAATGCATTTTAATATGCCAAACGATAGTGGCTTCATGGAGAACATGTGTTATTGCGCATCTTTTTTGGACATGTGTTCTGTTTTCATTAGGAGCTGATATGGCAGGCTATTGTTCCCTCCCCTCTCTCTGTGTCTGGCTGCTTATGGTTTGTCTGGTGCCATCTACTTTGCCATTTTCTGTGCAACTGCTATTAAAAGGGTTCAGAGCATTATCTTTGCTGCCAATGGCTGTTCTGCGGGCCAGACTGAGCCAAATGCTCCCAAATCTTGTTAAATCAAGAACCCCTAAATAGAAACGCATTGGAGCATGGAGCCATCCGAGAATACATTTTTGTTCAATATGATTGAATGAGAGGTGGTTTAATAACAGTGGAGAGCCTAAACCTAAATGAAAAACAGTCAGCATTATTCATGTCACCATGCAAACTTTTAGTGAGATAAGTATTCAAACTCTGTGTTATTATAATTCACATTACACAGGAAATGAATGTCTTAAAATAATTAATGTGCTCTTGTGTTTCTAGAAACTTTGGTTGGGTAGCATTGCACAGGAACCAGCTTTTCAGCAACTGACAGCAGCACAGTGAAGGAGGCAGACCACTGTCAGCCTTTTTATGTGGGCAGTCAGTTACTCATATTCACAACTGGGAATGGTTGAGCACCACAGTGTTTGAAAACACTCAGCTGGAGCTGGGGAATTTGTGGCCAATGTAGCATATTTATTCTGCCCTGACTATGCATGAGGATGCACAGTTATACCGTGAGCGAAACACACTGTCAGTAATGGAAAAAGACAAGGTGCTGGTCTTTAATCAATTGCAATCAATCAACAAATTCAAAAGTAGGCATTACAAAGAGGGAAAAAAATACATACCATGAATACCAAATTAATTAGTGGAGTAACATGGAAATTATATTTTCAAAATTATAAACTAGCTGTGTTTGTATGGTTAAAAGTTTCACCAGCCAAAGATCAACTCAACATGGCTGCAGGCTGCTGTTCAAGCTGCAGGCAAATCATATTTGTTTCCCCATTCAGATCCTTAAGCCAGACTGTCTGCAGGGCTGTTTTCAGTCTTAATCCCTGCTAAGAAAACAAGAACATGTTTACTCGGGATAAGATGGACCCAGAGAATGTTTGCCAGTTTGCTTAAAAATAACTAATGTGGTTATTTGATGATTTGTGGGTATATATTTTTCAGTCGTGAGTAATCAAACTACCCTTGCAGCTCTACATGTAAAAATTCTTGTTTTACACACTGAGCTGTAATTACCTCATCACTTCCTGAAAGCCTCTTGCAGGTTTGGAGATGTACAACCATGATGACCCACATCAACCTAAACTCTACCGACATCTGAAAAACCGTACTGCAATCACACAGAGTTTCCATATAACGCTAACTAAACAGCTACTTTGAGTTGGACAAGATTTTACTTTGCTGTTTATATTTCATTTTCTGTACCGTCAATGGCAGCTGAGGCTCAGATGGTATCCACTGAAGGTAATTAAAGCATTTTGAATGGTTGCTACACCTACTAAAGCACTATACAAGTGCAGTCCATTAACCAGTGATTACCCCATTGCACTGTGGAATATTAATGCTGGTGTAGTGTTTGCATACTATAGTATTTCTAATGAAATAGTATGCATTTCACATACTGTTGGTTTCATACTAAAAAAAACCTTGGAGCCTTGCCAGCAGTGGTTGCTACTAGCATGAGAATGTTCAACAGAAACCAACTGCTGCTGGCAGAGAAATGTTCAGAGTTATTGCGGAAGGTGACAACGATTTAGTGCAAGGAGACACAACCAGCCTTAAATAAGGCTTCCCTTCCAGGTCCCCATGACCCCATTACATCATACTTATCTCTTGCTGCTCTTCCAGTTCACCTTTCCCCCCCAGCATCCATATTCCTCCTCCTCGGGAATGCAGACCTATCAGAAAGCTAATGGCTAATTTTACCGAGGTGAAATTCATTCCAGTGCCCCGAGTCACTCTGTAATGTCGACTGTGAATGAAGTCAGGCAAATGTCCCTGGAGTTTTGAAGATTGACTTCACAATGGAGGATTTTCTGCCCATCCATCTCACCGTAGCCCTGCCGCCTGCAAATCACTGGACCTTCGCCATCACTTTGTCTCGAAAAGATGACGGATGCTGCCATAACTGTTCTCTCCTAAAGACAGAGAAAGTTTGTAAAGAAGTCCAACTCAGAAGAGCTGTTTACTGATTTTCTAGCAGAGGATGAGGAATGATTAGTTTGGAGGATGTACTGCTCATTATTGCTGCGGGGTGTTTTTTTAAAGAGAACACATTAAACTCATTAGTGGGATATATCTTTCAGAATTTAATTTCCTGAAGAAACTAAGCCGGGGATTCAGCAAAAACACGTCCTCTAGTGCAATAACATGCATCATGTGTCCCTTACACAGAAAACCCCTTCAGACTGGTAACATAATTGGCCATTGTTTTGCTGTGTTTGTCACTCTCTATTAAAATGATTTTGAACGATATCACAGAGAGAAACATGCTAAACCGCTCTCTGCAGAACAATGTGTGTCCGCTTTTGTGTTTGGTGAAGATTTGCATTTGGCAGCGATGCCTCACTGGTTTGAAATGAAAAAGGGCATACTTCATTAGGCTGAAAGTGGTGGCATCCTCAAGCATTGCAAAACATGGATTAGTAGGTGACAATCACGGCAAAGCCTTTGAATACTAAGCTGAGGGCAATGAGGCTATGTCTTCTCAATCTTTTCAATTGAGAAATGTTTCAGATAACTTACCATAGCTCCTTAGATATTAAGATTTATTTCTCTCATGCACTCACTTCTTTTTTTTCCAGACTAACTACTGTGACTGTTAATCACACCGTGTACATCTTTGTACCTTGTGCAGGCTGTCACTGTTGAAATTATTAAAATGGCAGATGTTAAGGCATAAAACATGAGCCAGTGTGTTCCCTGGTTATTCACTCATGTTGAGGTCAAGTTTGATGTGTTGTAGACAGGCTCCACAGCCATCCTGGGCATTTTGCCAGTCTCATACTTGCTTCAGCTGACAGATCTGCCACACAGGGCAGCAAAACCCTTAAGGCACAGTCTATCCAGCACACAGTGACCCACTGGCCCTGGCCTTTTACTCATTTTTGCATGTACACACGTGCATGCACGCAAAGACCTTTTTAAAGATGTACTATTGTGTCAACAGTGGATCCCCATGAGTGAGAGTAAGGCACAGAAGGAATGTTAACACAGAACTCGGAGGCTGTCCTCATTCACTGTTCGTACTTTTACCTGCACAAAAGGAGGCACTAGAATTCGCACATAACCCAGGAGGCGTGGCTTATTACGCCACATATTTATATTTGTTGTTACTACACGACCCTTTTGACCGTAGCTCTGGCAGGAGCAAAGGAGGGAGTGAAGTGATGTAGTACAATGAGCGAGAAAGTCCACGAAGCAAGGAAGTCAATGAAGAATGGGTCAAAAAAACATAAGACTTCAGCTGTTTGTGTCCCCTGTCAAAGCAAAAATCAACATTGCAACAATATAATGCTATGTCACTTTCATATCTATGTGAGGTAGTTGCATACAAAAGTAATTATTTTAACCGAAACCCTGACTTTTTTCTAAGCTTAACCGAGTAGTTTTGGTGCCTAAAACGTAACCAAGTATTTCCATTTCACAATGTTAAACTCATTTTTAAAAACAGAGCTGCAACCATTTCACATCATAAATAGAACGGTCATTATGGCAGATACTATATGTTGTATGATTGAGGATACTTTAGAACTATACATTCCTTTTCGTTGTTTACAAGTCTGAACACTTGACTCTTAAAGTGGCCAAACACAGAATTCAGAGCATATCAATTACTTGCACACGCCTCTCGAATAACAGTACTAAGGCCACAGCAAACATTCCTAAAAATGGCTACAGGGTAACCGGAGGGGGAACCAGCAGGTGGTTGTTATCAGTGATAATTGCCATACGAGAGCAGTGCAGAGCAGCAGCAAGTGTGACACACAAAGGGACTCACATGCAATAGAGAAGCCCAGATTACTGTTGTGAGTGGTGAGTACAGCCCCTTTAAATAAGACTGTATGTCTGTTTCCATAGTCTCACCTCAGATGTTTTGTCTTTTCATGACAGGCCATCAGCATTTCTCATTACTCAATTACTTATTCAGTGAAGCCGTGGCTCTGAGTCATTGTACCTGACAGGATTGTCAATCTCTGCTCGTGTTAGAAAGGACAGATGAGAGGGAAAGGATGAGGATACAGGGAACGGTTTACATCCACAACACAAACAGAGCCATCTGTATTTACCCAGTGCACCAGGTCCAAGAACAGACAGAACTGGCAAATACACTTTTGGCTTACCTCGGTGCCAAATGATAGCACAAAACTCTGATTGTATTGACTCTCTGGCACTTAGATGATTTTAAAGTTAGATGTGTTTAACTGAATTGTCCTTATTCAGCCAGCTCCACAGTCTCTCGCAGATTACAACCAGCATTTAACTGTAGTATGCAAAATTCTTTCAAAACTACTCTGAATACTGATCGAACCAAATTAATGGGCATAAAAGTGACGTATGATTGTAGAAAGACTTGGTGGAGACGAAGCAAGAAGACTTGTTTGTGCACCACTACCCCCTAATATGAAGCCAGATATAGAAATGAAAGTTGAATAGTTCACAGATGAGATTATTTTCCTATTAAACACACTTTGCGAAATAGCAGCAACCACAAGGCCCATATCAAGACCATCTTTGTTCTCAATTGCATAAAAAATTCAATTACATAATCATGTTATCTCACCGTGCATTCTTCACGCCCGGACTGTCTCTTTTTAAAGAATAAATCTCCCGGTCTCTATAGTGGAGGCTTATTTGAAGTGTGTAATAATGGCACACCAGCCTTTTCATCTCTTGGAGTTCATTTCCCCCTCTGGTGTTTTGTCTGCTTTTTCAGCAATTGGTTTTGTATAAAAGCTGTATTCTTGAGATAGTGAAAACTTGCCCCAATTTTAGGCCTTCCTCCACTTTTATGACCCTGCGGTGTTGTAAACAGGTTGAGAAAACAACAGTCACCTTAAACTAATTAGAAGGAGGCGTTTGCACAAGAATAATCAATGCCTTAAATAGATGAAAAGCAGGCGAATCTATCTTCGTTAGGTTTGTGTTCTATTTTCAGCAGCTTTCCCCGGAAGAGCTATTTGAGGACTTTTTTTTTTACCTGCACATTTTATAGCTTTATGTCTATCATTCAGAAAAATCTAACTAAAATTGGCTGAATGTCAAAAATAAAGCCATAGTGACAGCAAATTAGATTCTTTGTGTGCCTCTACACAATATGTGCAATATCAATGGGGCTTTACACAGCCAGCAGTAGTATTCAATGGCATTTATAGGCTGAATAGGGTCAGTATGCAATGTTAAAAAGTAGAAGCTTTTAATGAGGAAAACAATCCAAAAGCCTTTACGTGATAAAGATGTAACCCTGCTTTTCAGAGTCACGTCTGCTCTCACTTGGTAGATGTAGTGCTTGTAAAGAGAGAACATAGAATACACTGGAGGCAGGAGCATTCAGGACAAACACAATGTGCTGCATTTTGGTTGGAGGTTTGCTTTGGATGACTGAATTTTACATCATCCTCCCCATAATCAAACCAAAGGCTCATTAAAAAATAACGGTTTAGGTTTTCTAGCTGTTGCTCATAGTGGAGAGAGTTGCTGTAGCTGCAGGTGGTCGGGTTAAATTAGCAGCCACAGGTTCAGTCTTTTAAAGTGAGAAATCCTAATGTTCTCATTGGGAACAATTGACTAACCACCAGGAAGCTGCAGGTCTCTATTTTTGGCTCTGGTATCTGTTGAAGCAGGCACCAAACAGCCTTGTAAACAAATTGAACATTTGCTAAACCCCTTCCCTGAGTAGCGATTGTCCAATCATAACTTAGCAACCGTAACTAGGCACAGCAGGTCTGTCAAGCTTAGGAGTTAAAGTGGTGTGTATGTGTCGGTATATAAAAGGTTTAGACGACGGTACATTTCATTAGGCTGTTTATTTCCCTCTCCGAAACCAAAAATAAAAGAACAAAAATGTTAAGAATAGATTAAACTGTGTTTTTTCTTTAAAGTTAGGCACAAAGGTTTGCCCGTTTGGTTAACTAGCTTACTACATACAGTAGAAACACAGAGTTACTTTTAAATCTTGGGCCATTTTTTACAATGTTTTAACCAACTCACTGAGCCTAATTTGCTACATAGCTATAGCTGTTGATATCTGCTAGTGTCAGTTGTCATTTCAGCCTGAAAATCAACCGTTGCTGTTTGAAATCCAAGAACGACACCAAATTACTTTGAAGGAAAAATCTGACACCATTATTAATGTAAACATGTGCAAGAACAATAAGTTTAGCACCTGCAGCAGCAGTAATTTAGGATTTACTGATATGTTACTCACTGTTTGGATTGGGGGACAGTGATTGATGAAAATAATCCCACTCAGCTGCCACATTACCGTATGTAATTTCCCAGTGTCTCAGTGCCATCTTACCTTACAACATGTTTGCACTGTACACAACATCTTCCAGCTGTTTTGCACCTGAAATGAGTGATTGCATATTGAAAAAAGTCCCAAGGACAATGAAAGAGAGACTTAATGGACTGTGACAGCCAAGTATGAAGTAATAACATCTTTCCCTGATAGACCTAACCCCTCTAACTGCATGATGCTTTCTATATAACTAGGCCTCTCATATTCAGCAGGTATGAATTATGTATTCCCATATAAATAATCTATAATTCACTCATCCTGAGATAATTTCAAAGCAGCTTTATCCCCGGTATTGATAGGTTTCTTAATAAAACTGAGCTATGATTTTGATTGAAACTTTGATGAATTTCAACTCGGCATCCTCATCTTAAAAAAAAAAACCCTACTGGGACTTT